>LJPH01004162.1:0-24334 GCA_001430925.1 Byssoonygena ceratinophila
TGGAGCTGTTTCTGCGCAGAAACCGAAAAATGTGAAGGGTGGAAAGAGGAACGAGCCTACCTACGTTCGATATACGCCAGCGAACCAGATGGGAGATACAAGCCGGAAGAATGATAGGATAATGAAGATCGTGGAGAAACAGATTGATCCCTTGGAGCCTCCAAAGTTCAAGCACAAAAAGATTCCTCGTGGCCCGCCATCGCCACCTCCGCCGGTCATGCATTCCCCTCCGAGAAAATTGACCGCCGAAGACCAGGAGGCGTGGAGGATTCCGCCTCCTGTTTCCAATTGGAAGAACCCGAAAGGATACACTGTTCCGTTGGATAAAAGATTGGCTGCCGATGGCCGTGGGCTACAGGACGTTGCGATCAATGACAAATTTGCTCAGTTTGCCGAAGCTCTATTTACAGCCGATCGCCACGCTAGAGAAGAGGTCAAGCAGAGAGCGCAGATGCAGCAGAAACTGGCGGAAAAGGAAAAGGCAAAGAAAGAGGAGCATTTGAGGCAGTTGGCGCAGAAAGCACGGGAAGCGAGGGCTGCTGCGTCAAGCGGCCGGCGCGAATCCCGTGCACGATCAGCGAGCGGCAGCCGCAGTCAATCCCCTTATTCATCGCGCTCAGCGTCTCCGGACGAAGATGAAGAAGCGGCTCGGGAGCGTGAGGGCATGCGCCGTGAACGAAGGCAGGAAGCGGAACGGCAGCTGCGCCAATCTCGTATGGGTGCTGAGCGACGAGTACAGATGATGGCTAGGGAGCAGAACCGTGACATTTCCGAGAAAATTGCCTTGGGTCTGGCAAAACCTACCCAAAGCTCTGAAACCATGTATGATTCGCGGCTGTTTAACCAGACGAGTGGATTCGACTCTGGAATCAACGAGGATAATCCGTACGACAAACCACTTTTCGCGGCTCAGAATGTCATCAACAGTATCTATCGACCGCGGGCTGAAGCCGAAGAAGAATACGATGAAGAGGCAGGCGGCGCTGAAATGGACAAAATCAATCGAGGTAATCGATTTGAGGTACTTGGGCGCGCAAAGGAAGGATTCAAGGGGGCTGCGGAAGCAGAGGTAAGCATTTACTACACTGTGCCCATTATCACTGACGTTATACTTCCCGTCGTTTGGAGCTATGCTAACCTCTTTCCTCCTTTTCGATAGGCTCGAGATGGCCCCGTTGAGTTCGAAAAAGACACTGCAGATCCTTTTGGCATTGAGGGAATGATTGCTGAGGTCACTGGCGGAGCATCTGGGGCAGGCCAAAAACGATATGGCATCCAAGAAGCAGAAGACTCCGGGCCGCGCGGTCCTAAAAGAGCCAGGGTCAGCGATGACGAGAGTGACGACGAACGAAGAAAAAGATAATTTTGGACACTCTTAAGCATATATATTTTTCTTCTCGTCTCTGGTGACTATACCTTAAGGCGTTTTGGTCGTTATGCATTCTTACTTTTTAATATGACATGTATTACTCCTCAAATTTGATACGCTGCTAGGCAAAGAGCATCAGGGTTGACATGATGTGGTTCACAAGAATAATCTACACGAAAGAAATCCCAAGCCATTTCTATGAGCTTTTCCAAGAGAAGCCAAATCCACTCCATGCTATGAAACATCCACTGAGTATGATGCGCGTATCAATTATCCGTGCAAGCTTTTCCAACATCCTGCAAGCAGAGGACGATTCCTGACGCCGCCAAAGGAAGAGAAAAAAAATATCGACTCCAGCAATACACCTCTTTAATCATCTATTCCCATCCACTCACCCTCTCCCTCACTACCTTCATTGGCATCATCGGCTCCTTTATTATCATCCGCCGTCACCATTCCAACACCATTCATTTTCTTCTCCACAGAAGTTGCAGTTTTCGAAGAAGCAGAGAGAGCAGGTTTCTCCAACAGATAGTCGAGCGCATACATGTTCTTATCAACCAGCCTCTTCAGATCGTCTCTGATCCCATCCACCGCCCTCTGCACCGCTCTCAATTCTGCCGCGAACGAGCCGGAATTATCTTTGATGTAGCGCCCATGTATACTCAACAGGGCGCGGATCCAAAGGAGGTTAAATTCTAAATGGGGCGTTTCGTCGGCAGCGTTGGCCACGAAGCGAAGGAGGCGCGTTATATAGACGGTGGGAAGAGAGCGAACGATATGAGGAATTTGGGGTGGTGGTATGGATTCATAGACGGAGCGGATAAGGGAGGATTCGTTTAGACGGAAGGACATTATTAGGGCTTTGAGAAAAGAAGAATCTGAAGCGTTTGTTTCTGATAAGGGTAATGAGGAGGAGGATGCGGACTTGGCGGCCGTAAGGGTGGCGATGATGCTATCGGGAGTGATGGAGATGTCAAGGTCGAAAGGGTCGAAAACCAGGTCCATATCCAAACCGTATATCAAAAGGCCCTCGGTCGACGAGGCACAGAAAGACCGACCGGTTGGGGAGAATCTCGCGGAGGTTACACGTATTTCGGGACGTGTAGCACGTGCACCTGCGTCTCCGCGTTTGGCACCAGGAAGAGTCCGGTCAATTCGATCTTCTAGATCGGACGCTTCGCCCGTTTCATCAATAAGGCCTCGTGGTCCTGCCTCAGTCATGTTCTTGCTATTGAGAAATTCCAGGGTGCCGTCAATTGAGGTGTTGACTGATACCGTAAACTTCTTAACTAGAGAACCCGTTCCAACATCGTACAAGCAAATGTATTTGCTGTTTCCGGCGGCTAAGAGGCATGACCCATCTGCGCTGTATGTGATCGTTGTAAAGTTTTTTGTGCTAGCCACATTTGCTGCTGTGCGACGATCCGTCATTTTACGACCACCGGATACATCACGCCGGCCATCAACACCTGTTTGTTGAACAGCATCTTTCACCGACCAAAAGGTGAGTTGTCCGTCGAGCGTCGAGGCGGCAACCTGCTGTCCGTCAGGTCGGAAAGCGACAGAAAGGACGTCCGATTGTAACTGCAGGGGCTCGCTGGTCTGGCTTCGCGCAAAAATGTTCCATAATCGAACTGTGCGATCCCAGCTGCCGCTCACTAGATGACTTCCATCCGCAGCAAAGGCTAGAGACGACACAGGCCCCTCATGGCCTGCTAGCCGGTCAAGGAGTTGTCCTGTCTGGACTGACCAAACATGAATATCAAAAGAATCCAAAGACCCAGCGCAGACTACTTCTCCACTTGGGTCAACTGCAAGACATGAGAACTGTTGCCTGGAAGGGGCGGTGAACGTTCTGAAATTTCGATATCGGATAAGATCCCACGCTCTAATAGAGCCATCCAAGGATGCAGTAAAAAGGACATTTCCTCTCTTCGTGAATTCGCAAGCGGTAACAGCCGCTGTATGTTCTGTAAACGTCACCACACAAAATCCTGAATTGATATCCCACACTTTGATCTTCCCATCGTCTGCGGCGGTTATGATCTTTTGACCGTCAGGAGAATAAACCAAGGAGTTCATCGAATCCAGGTGGCCTTGTTGTTTCAAAATATAGGATTCTGACTGCCATTCCCAAACTAAAAGCTGGCCAAGCTGAGATGAGCCGAAAGCTAGCCATTCACCAGAATTGTTCACTGTTACAAAGTCGATGTTGCTCTGAGAAACACTACGTATGGTTAGATTAACACTACTAACACAAGCAGGTGTTTAGTTTATCGTGCATACCTGAGAAGATGTAGTTGGTTAAACCCTGGTAGCTCGTAAAGAGCGAATATTCCGTTCGAGAACCCTACCACCAACAGATTCGTGGTTGGGTGGAATGCCGAACAGGTCAGTTTTGCGTTTGACTGCATGAAATAGTCTTTTTTCGTTATTCTCCAGCGTAAATCCGAACTTTCGGACATGGAATCAGGATCGCTGGATTTAGCGCCGTACTGCCAACGAAATAAAGCCCCATCTTTGCTGACAGTGTAAATCTGAGATGTGTTAGATTATAGAATCTGGGATACCTGAATTGGGACTCGTTACCGATTCCTGATCATTTGTAAACCACGCATCTATTACTCCTTCACGATGTCCAGCTAGAGTGGTAGGCTCAAAACCATCTTCAGGATCTAAGCTCCATACCCTTGCAGTTAAATCCTTCGACGCGGTTAAGAAGAACCTGGAATCGTCCGACCAGCTTATATTTTGTACGACATCGAAATGGCCAGCGAGATCTCTATATAGCACAAAAGGCGCAAATTCCAACTCACCGCTGGCACCGGTTCCGGGCGTAGAAGGGGTGCGCCATATCTGAACTCTTCTACCGACACCGACAGCGAAATGGCGCCCGGACGGCGAGAACGAGAGCGCCGAAACGGGAGATTTGAAGGAGAAATGATATATCGTTATGCGACGAAGAAAATTCGTCAAGATAGCTTGTCCCTGTTCGTCTACCGAGAGGAGAAGTTTACCATTGGGCGAAAGGTCAATGCGGGCAATATTAGACCGGTGGGAGAACGGGAGTGTGTAGGACTTGTTGCTGAAAAGCAGGTTAAAGTCAGTAAAACCAAGGGCTTCAATAACAAGAGGGGCTCAGCAACCTACTGTACTAGATCAAAAACAGAGACCCTGTTTCCAACGGGAGAGAGTAAGCATGTCCCGTCCGGCGTAAAGAGGAGGTTTCCCTTGCGATAGACGGTGCCTAGGAGGTTGGAGAACTAGCTGGAGATTTAGCAAGCGCAAGAAGATGTTGGCCACAACCATAGTCACCTTGAAATCCGTCTTCATCGTCCGCAACAAATGCCAGCTATCCTCAATTGGCCGCCCTTCGCTTGTTCGCTTTTGCTGGTGCTGCTGCTACTGCTGCTGCTTCACATTCGAAAAAAGTCCCAAAAGCTCAGTGCTGACTCAGCACTTCTCCGACATATCGGGACAGAGATAATCCGTGACCGTTTCTCCGACACACCGGGACAGAGATAATCCGTGACCGATTGGGCGTTACCTAATACGGCACGCTAAACCCCAAGGCGGCCTAGCGCGGTCCGGGGTGTTTACCTCTTGGCCGAATTTGGCGTTTCAGGGGGCTTCAGGCAGGCGAACGGGCTCTGCAGAAGAGAAGTCGAGAAAAAGAACATCGGATATCAGCAGTCCTCTTCACTCTCTCGCTCTCCCTCACTCTTTTGCTTCTGGAGTCCTCACCCTACCCTCAGCGTCCCTCACTCACACACACGGACTCTTTCTCTCTATCTTTTTTTGCTGGGCTCTTCTTTTTAACGACTCTGCTACCCCTTCCCGTTTTCAAACTCAATTGCTCCTGGTTTAGACCGCACGACAAGCTCGAGCTCTTCCGATGGCGCCCACGTCCGAGACCGCATCCCCTATTGGGATTGCCAATGTAAGTCAATACTCATTTTCAAGATGGCACGCTGGAATACTGACTGGAAATCGTGAGTAGCTTCCAAACCAGCGGTATGTCCCTCAGTTTCACCTTGGCCTTCGATATTCCGGCAGCTAATTATTGCGTAGACACAAAATTGTTGCAAAACGGGGAGCAGCTTTTACTATTATGGTAGATGATTCTAGCTTAAAATCCTGCTTGACTTGAACTGACCGGTTTTCAGGTCGCTGGAGAGTCAGGTTTGGGGAAGACTACGTTTATCAATACTCTTTTCTCAACCACGATCAAGAATTACGCCGATCATAAACGCCGTCATCAAAAGCAGGTTGATAAAACTGTCGAGATCGAGATTACCAAGGCTGAGTTGGAAGAGAAATTCTTCAAAGGTACACGGATGTTCGCCGGCTCTCTCTATGGCGGATTGTTAACTTCTCGTAGTCCGGCTAACCGTTATCGATACCCCTGGCTTTGGCGACTATGTTAACAACCGGGACTCATGGATGCCTATTATTGAATTCCTCGACGACCAGCATGAATCTTACATGTTGCAGGAACAGCAGCCTCGCCGTACCGACAAAATCGATCTTCGAGTGCATACCTGCTTATACTTCATTCGCCCCACGGGACATACGCTCAAACCACTCGATATTGAAGTAATGAAACGTCTCAGCTCTCGGGTTAATTTGATCCCAGTGGTTGCCAAAGCGGACACTTTGACTCCCTCTGACCTCGCACGTTTTAAGCAACGGGTAAGGAATTCGCAGTTCATGCTATCGGAGTTCTTCCCCTTATTAACCCGGAACTAGATTCGCGCTGTGATCGAAGCACAAGGCATCAAAATCTACGAACCACCTGTGGAGGAGGATGATGAACAAGCGGCCCAGCATGCTCGCAGCCTGATGGCTGCCATGCCGTTCGCCGTCATCGGCTCAGAAAAGGACGTGAAGGCTGCCGATGGTCACATTGTCAAAGGCCGTCAGTATGCCTGGGGTGTTGCCGAAGTTGAAAATGAGGAGCATTGCGACTTTAAGAAACTCCGCTCCATCCTTATCCGAACCCATATGTTGGATCTGATTCACACTACTGAGGAACAACATTACGAGGCGTACCGTGCGCAACAAATGGAGACCAGAAAATTCGGAGAGGCCCGACCAAGAAAATTAGACAACCCCAAGTTTAAGGAAGAGGAAGAGACCTTGCGAAAGCGATTCACCGAGCAAGTCAAGATTGAAGAACAGCGGTTCCGACAATGGGAGCAGAAGCTTATCGCAGAGAGAGATCGTTTGAACAAGGATCTGGAAAGTACCCACGCAGCGTATGTGATCTCATTTATCTTATCACGTCCGACAGATAACCTTGTAGCAAGAATTGACTCGTTTGCAGTATCAAACAGCTGGAGCAAGAACTCGAGCAGATGCAAGGATCTGCAGTTCGCAGCCACGGCCGTCGCTAAATCGACACTGTCGGTTTGTCAACTCGAATACCTATTCCGGATAGCAGTTTCTTGTGCCCTAATGAGGCTTTTATGTTTATTTTCGCGTGGTTGTATTAACCTAGACTGGAATCCCTGCTGCCTTTACCGTCGAAGGACCGATCCGTCTTTTGGCTTTTATATCCCTAATAGTTAGCGATTCTTCCCAAATCCATTCATAATAATGCTATCTATTCGTTATAAAACAAACGCATCCTAGCTTAGTTCCAAATATTTTCAATTGTTTTTGGGAAGTTAATAGAACCGTCAAGACCCAGTGGTTTGTTTAGATTTGGTGGCTAAAATTGACCGATGTACGGAGTAGTTTAGCTGCATACACATAGCTTAAACCAGAGCTCGCTTCTGCGCGCAGTTGACGCTCAATTAAATGTCTATAAGCACGCAAAGCTTTCCGACTACCCGTCTGAATACCATCAAAACCCACAATGGTGAGTAGAAGCGTCAACCGGACTCACTGACTTGCCCCGTTGAATTTCGACCGCCTTTGTGGCGACCGGCAACCGATCTTTGTCTGAATCTCAGCAAGATCATTGGGATCTGACATGAGCACTCTTTCTAGGCCCGGTAAATGCGGTCGCCTTTTCAAGCTCACCAGGCACTTACCTCCTCACTGGGTCTTCCGACCGCGATGTCCACCTTTCCCGCGCCGTCCCACCATCCTCCTCCACACCAACCACCTCCGTCACAACTGCGCCTATCCAGAAATACGAGGCCCACGGATACGCAGTGCTAGATCTCGCAATAACAACGGACAATGCGCGTTTTGTGAGCGTGGGCGGAGATAAGCAGGTGTTCCTGTGGGATGTGGAAACTGGCTCAACTGTGAGGCGGTGGAGCGGTCATGATGCGCGGGTTGAAGCGGTGGAGTTTGGCGGAGAGGCGGACTCGGTTGTTGCTTCTGGTACGTGCTTTGAATGGCTTTATTCTTAAGAGTGCATTATGATGAGATTCACCTTGAAAAGAGCTCGCCAGGGAAAAGGGAAATAACGCCGGTTCATGGGCTGATGTGATCATGGGCCCAAAGGGGATCGAGAGAGCTTTACGAATGCCTCTTGACTCTGAATCTACTTTGCTAATGCTCTAAATCTTGTGTGTTTAGGTAGCGCCGACACTACCGTCAAGATTTGGGATACACGCTCCCTGACCTCCAAACCGATGCAGACCTTAACGGAAGCAACCGATACAGTGTCCGCGATACATATCCATACGCCTTCCTGCAGCATCGTGAGTGGCAGCTACGATGGTAGAATACGCACATATGATTTGCGCATGGGCGTGGTAAAGGTCGACGTGATGGGCCATCCCGTTACGAGTATACGCTGCTCCGCGGATGGCAAGGCAGTGTTGGCTTCTTGCCTAGACGGCCGTATACGGATTGTGGATAGGTATGACGGGTCGGTATTGAAGACTTTGGGTGGTGAGAACGGAGGCGCAGAGAGAGGCCCAACATATAAGAATACAGAATTACGGATAAGGTCTACCTTTGCAAAGGGAGATGGCGCTGTCATTAGCGGGAGCGAACCAAATGACCAAAACCCCGAAGCCCATGTCTTTGTCTGGGATGTTTTGAGTGGCAATGTCATAGGTTCCGTGCCTGCAGGCCAGGATGTTAAAGCTGTGAGCTGCGTGGCCTGGAACGAAAAAGGGAAAAACTGGGCTGCTGGATGTTCTAACGGTATGTTATTCTATTGGGGGCTTTGGATGAATTATCGGTCGTTGACACCCTTCCAGGAAGTGTTCTAGTATTTGGATGACTCTTTCGTTATGCAAAAGCCGGCCAAAATGTCCATAGTTCTACATGGCAAGGCTACGGTTGCAGCGTCAGACGGGATCTGAATCGCAAAAAGCAGCAGGATGGTTGGGGGCCAGAGGCACATTCTGTTGTGATACTGGGAACACCAAATCCCATGCTCCTCCATGTACGGAGTAGATAGGATCATAGTTGCAACATGTCCGCCTGTTTCTGATTTGCCCACTCGTTTTTGTTTTCTTTGCATCTGACCTTGAGAATAACCGCCGTGCTGCAGATCCTACTTTTGTGAAAACACCTATCGATACGAGAATAAAATGTTGACCCAAGACCAGGATACTGCGAAACAATGAACACGAACCGCGATAACCTAGTCTATGGCTTGATTCTATGTTTTTCTCCAAGTTCTTGATTTTCACTAATACAATCATGGCCAGATTCGAAGTGAAGGCGCAGCCGTTTATTATCTTGCAGCAGCCAAACTCCAGCGCCATCAAATCTGCCGTTGCCATTGGCCGCTGTTTTCCTTCTGGACTTGTTGCCCATGCACGCCTTTCGGGTGCTCAGCGCCAGTGGCGGGCTTGCATGTCAAAATAATGCGTTTTCCAGCGACCATCAAACGGAACGCCGCTCTTCCTGTCCGCTTAGCAAGGCGGTGATGTTTCAGAGGGTAATTTCGAGAATATCGTGGACGGACCGTTTATTGAGGCCAAGCGCGTGAGGTTACGCATATAATTCCCTCAATATCAATGAGTTATCAAACAAAGAAAACGAACACCTTGATAAATAGGATGCACCCTCGAGTCTACCCGGCGGGGAGTCAGGGGCTATTCTGTCATTTGTTCTGACAGCATGTTGTCATATCATCTTTTCGCATCAATCTACACCCAACTGCTTTGCGCCCTGGGATGGATACCAGAACCTCTACTTGCTGTGCTGCTAGCTGTCACTCTGCTCAGTGCTGGATACAGCTATCGATATCTGCTGAGACTTAGAACTCTGCACGCCGACATACCTTCGCTTCCGCGGCATCTGGTCTTTGGAAATTTGTTGTCTTTGAAGAAGTATATAATTATGGGTGCCCATATTGGTACTAAAGTATCCATAATTTTTTGTTTACATTAAAGACATTTTGCTGTGCTAATATACTGAATATTTTGAAGATTATGCATTCGAAAAAGTCCACGCTGCGTTGGGAGAGCCAGACTGGTTCTATCTTGATCTTGCGCCACTCCCATTCGCCCACAACCTGATTGTTGTGACATGCCCATCGATTGCAGAGCAGCTGACCCGTGCCTCTGAGCAGTTTCCGTACTCAAGCCTGAAGAGTGCGGTAAATGCGGATATTGAGACGATTGCTGGGAAACGAACCATTTTCAAAGAAAACGTAGGCCGATTCGAACATCTCCCCGACTCCCCGTGCAAAAAGGAAAGCTGATCCATAATGTGACGGCTTTAAGGGAGAAAGATGGAAATTTTTAAGAAAGCAGTTTGCTCACGGTATGCTGGCCCCGTTTCACTGGGAGATGGATCTGCATCTTTTGTTCGATATCTCTGCTGATAGCCAGCCCAAGGTTTTCAACCTCGTTGTCTCCATACGCGCATCCCACAGATCATAGATCAGGCCAGAAGATTCCTTTGCGACCTAGCCGGAAAGTGCGAAACAGGCGAGGAATTCGAGCTCGGCCTCTTAACCAAAGCCTTAGCTGGGGGTGTCATCAGCCGCATGATCTTTGACCAAGGCCTACGGACGCAGTCTGGTAAACTTGATCCTTCGGGGTTGATTGCGGCGTTTGAACGTGTCCAGAAGAGTCTTCCCCGAAGGCCAGATACGATGCTAAGCAGTCTGAATCCTAAGCGGATTTTAAGTCAAAGATTATATAGACGGTGAGTCGAACTTGGGATAATATATGGCTTTTATCCGGAAGACTCACTGGTCATTTTCAAAAAGGGCGCTTGACTCTAAAATTCGAGCAATGGTGATACAGAGCTATCACGACTCCAAGGAGTCCAGGACAAAGTCCTCGCGGTCGATACTCAGCCCGGCACTAGCGAGCCTGTGCCTCAACAGTTCTGAACTCGACGCGATGGTGGATCAAGTTCGATCGTTGTTCTTCGCGGGATATGACACAACATCTAGTCTTCTCCAGTGGCTATTCTACTATCTCTCCTTGCCTTCAAACACACTTCTTCTCCAGAACTTGATTGCAGAGCACGAGCAAATTTTGGGAACTGACTTCAAAGATATACACTCCTCCCTTCTGGCAAACCCCACGCTCCCGTTAACAACGGCAATAATCAAAGAGACCCTGCGTCTCCAACCGCCCGCCGCATCCACCAGGTGGGTATGCCGGTCCGACGAGACGCCGTTTCATATCCACCTGCCAGACGGTAGTCTCTCGAAATCTCTCAACGGAACGACATTCTACATAAATCACCGCATAATCCATCGCTCCAAGCGAATTTGGGGGCCCGACGCGCATGAATTCCGACCGTATCGGTGGCTAGACAAGGAGTACATGTCTCGTATTCCTACTGGTGCGTTTCGAGCCTTTGAACGAGGGCCAAGAAACTGTATGGGTCAAGAGCTTGCGATGCTGGAGGCTAAGATTGTGCTTGCCATGACGGCTACGAGATTTCGGTTTGAGAAAGCGGGCGGCGGGAGAGGTGAGTTGGGAGAGGTTTGGAATGTGTATACATTGACTAGCTCACCCAACGACGGAATGAGAATGAAAGTGGCTTGGAGAGGAAAGTGAGAGAGTCTTATCTGATAGATAGATATTTTTCAATATAATTCATCTGATATAGATGAACAAACGGCGGGGTTACATGCGCCCGTTTGTATCACCCAAAGCACGAAGGTTCAAGATCGCCGAGACACTTAATCACTTTCGTTCAACTCTATATATGTA
The DNA here is from genome assembly GCA_001430925.1 of Byssoonygena ceratinophila. Classification (NCBI taxonomy): domain Eukaryota; kingdom Fungi; phylum Ascomycota; class Eurotiomycetes; order Onygenales; family Onygenaceae; genus Byssoonygena; species Byssoonygena ceratinophila. The sequence continues at coordinate 11,470 of LJPH01004162.1, forward strand.
CACGTACTCCGTACTCCGTAGATCATTATACATTCCCAGTAGAAACGGCGAGGAGGGAAAATACCGCAAGTCTCAACATCAATTGAGTTTGCTCGGTACTCGACAGCTATCACACATAGTCAGTTTTCTGGAAGAGAATAACACGAGAAATACAAACCATATAACTTTTAACTTACAGAAGAGAATAAAACGAGAAATGCAAACCATATAACTTTTAACTTACCAAAAATAGTTGAAATTCCAGAGTATGGTGCCAACCTCTTGGCAAACTCAAACAGAAGTTCCATCAGTCATTTTTCTGCCCAAATTTTGCCTGAATCTCCGTTGCCGTAAACCGACGAGTCTTTGTCCGAAGCATCTCCGCTATCTCATCCAAGGTCATCCCAATCTGATCACCAATAGGCACGAGACACTTCGCCAGGTGCTCATAGTCCTTTTGTAAAAGCTTGATGGTCATCATAAAATAGTCAATGTTGCGAAACACAAGAGCATGCTCTGCGGAATAACGGTCTTTCTGCTTGAGAAAAGCGACCGGATGCTCGCGCCAATGTCTTCGTGGATTAAGATGATGAGAAGTGTGATAGCCATCATTGTAGCAGAAGCGATTGCTCTGTCGTGATAGAATCAGCCTCTGAGATAATTATTAAACTATGAACGAAAGACTTACTACTACATCGATCAACGTAATACTTGAACGAAAGTCGGAATTTGGGTCAGTCTCATCAACAAAAGCGTGTTGAGCCCAGTTGCCAATCATCAGTGCGAATCGCAGCAGTATGAGTGGTAGAATAAAGACAAATAGGGTCGCATTTCGATTAAGGCGTGCAAGAACATATATAGAAATGTAGCTTCCAATCTCCCAGAAGGCTGATTTACCTGCCAACAGTAGTTTTCCTCTCCGTAAGAAGTATAATGGAAGCTCAAGCCACACAAGAAGGAGAAAGCGGCCAAGGTAAGAAAGGAAGTCAGCCAAGCTATCACGTTGATAGGAGATCGTGGAGGACAGATCACCAGGGCCATTGGCTTCAACATGATGGTGCTTCACGTGGTGATAATAATATGAGTTCCAGGTGTGACCCATAAGTGGGTTCATGATATATGGGAAAAGCGAATCAATCCATTGATATCTTCGAGCAAGAACACCGCCCATATGGATATGCTGGTGCATCATGAGGGTGTATGTGGCAACATAGTAAGACTGCATGGCCCAGTGCAGCACTCCATGGACCCAATTGAAGCGGTAATATAGAAAGAGTGCACTGGGCAGGGATGTGGTGAAGTATAGAAGGAGGTGCGTAAGCATCACTACATCCGTCTCGACTCGAACCACCTTTTTTGCGGTGTCAATATAAGGCTGCAGTAAGTGATTCCGCACGAAGGAAGGCACTTTAAGACGTTTGATATCCCAATAGAAGAAAACTGTTGTTTCGAAATCCTTGTGGCAAGGGTTGTTGAGCGCATCCAGAGTTTCGATTGTGGCATCGTCATCATGAACAGGGCCATCATCTTCGGCATCGGGCAGATTAGCTACTATGGTTTGTTTTATAGGAACCCTGTCCACTGCTGGGATTAAACTTACGCCTATCAGAACCAACAGCCGTTCCATTAGTTAAGCTAGAAGGGCCGGGACAGTTCACAGAAGGGCTTGGGGTCGGGTTCTTGTCGATATCCCGAAGGAGGCTATTGAGCACCAGCAGGTCCTGGTGGGTAAGGTTGGGGTCAATAAAAGTGGCCGGGTCCATCATGACAGCTCGATCAACAGCGCTGAAGAGAATCGCAGGCTGGCAGTGAGGTTGTGAATGTACGCGTCGGGCCTCATGATTCAGCTGGTCTTCCTGACTCCTGAACGCGTTTGTCAGTCGGAATTTCTGAGTCGTGGCCCATGCGCAAGGCCCACTTAGCGCGGCAGGACCATTGGCTCGGGCCGGGGCCAAGCACGGCAGCTGCATCGGGAGTTGTTCTCCGGAATATTCCCTTGTCGAACATCACATCCTTATATCTGGATAGTTGGGAGTCCGGTCGGTGGATTCTCAGAGACGCTCCGTGTTGTCTTTTATGGACGATACGTCCAACTCATTTGGACATAGATCCGTCTTTAAAGCACCGAAAGAGGGTGACGCTTGAACAACTTCTTAGCAAAGAATTTCGGTGTGAATAGCATCCGTAAGGGACAATAGTGACTCCAGATCTTGGTCCGAGAGGGAAATATCCTTCTTAAGACCGAGCCAAAGACGGAGAAAAATGTGGTGGAAAGATTTAGTCTCTGTTCCTCCATAATAATCAACCCTGTGAGAGATTTGGTAATCAGTCCTCACAGGGCTCAACGTTGCCTGACATGCGTGGCCATCTACCTGCTGCTAATGATGATCATAAATGAATTGAGGTTGGCGCCGTCGAGTTAAAGTCGTCGTCGACTGCCACTGGAGCTTCAGTTGTGTTTGCTTTGTTTGCAGACTAGATTCGACAGTCAATCTGCCTTCTATCACTACGACAAAATCAATACTGGGTAGATAAAAACAACATCCGCCACGAATACTAATATTTGTCACCTATCAGTACTCTATATACCTAGATGTAACACACATCTAACCGCGAAACAAAAAATCTCGCCACCACCAAGGCCTTATGTGCTCTCCTTCTCTTGCTCGAAACTAACCAGCGTGCCAACACACGCAAAGGAAAGTTGAGCGTGCGCACAATACCTCGCCAAGCCAGGTCTGGCGTACAGATACTTAGCTCTCAGCAGCCGCTGTTCCCCTGCCACGACCCATCCCTCCTCGACCCCTACCACGTGCGGACCCTCGACCGTTGAATCCTCTACCGCGGTATGTGCCCCGTTGATTTAGATCCGTGGGTGGAGGAACAGCGTGGTATGGTCGTGCCCTGAAATTGGGATTATGTCGTACAACACCTGCCTCGGGATCCACTTTCTCCACAGACACATACCCACCGCGAGAATGCGGAAGCTGGCCCGAGCCGGTTCCTCTTCCCCGACCGCGCACGGGCGTTGAACGAGCAGGCGGTTCGTCGTTCGTATTTTGGCCGACGCTATCACTGCCGTGTTCATTGTTATTGGGACGCCAGGATCGTCCAGCTCCAGCTCCAGGGCCTCGAGCTCGGCTAGAATCTCCATTGTTTTGCTGACGGAATGGTAGAGCTTGCTGACTGCCGCGTCCGCGAAACGCATTATTGCCCCTTGGACTGCCATGCCCAACAACAGCGGATCGGAACGACCCCATCAGCGGTGGAGGCGGGGGAGCGTCTCTCAGCTGTCCCCGCCCGCCAGGGCCCAGAGGAGCGCCGTAACCTTGATGAACGGGACCTCGACGCTGCTGCGGTCTCGAGCTCGGCTAGAATCTCCAAGTCATGGCCACGCCCTGAAATTGGGATTATGTCGTACAACACCTGCCTCGGGATCCACTTTCTCCACAGACACATACCCACCGCGAGAATGCGGAAGCTGGCCCGAGCCGGTTCCTCTTCCCCGACCGCGCACGGGCGTTGAACGAGCAGGCGGTTCGTCGTTCGTATTTTGGCCGACGCTATCACTGCCGTGTTCATTGTTATTGGGACGCCAGGATCGTCCAGCTCCAGCTCCAGGGCCTCGAGCTCGGCTAGAATCTCCATTGTTTTGCTGACGGAATGGTAGAGCTTGCTGACTGCCGCGTCCGCGAAACGCATTATTGCCCCTTGGACTGCCATGCCCAACAACAGCGGATCGGAACGACCCCATCAGCGGTGGAGGCGGGGGAGCGTCTCTCAGCTGTCCCCGCCCGCCAGGGCCCAGAGGAGCGCCGTAACCTTGATGAACGGGACCTCGACGCTGCTGCGTCTGGGCTTGTTCATTGGCAGCTCGAGTCATGGCCACGAGTTGCTTGTTTGTGAGATTCAATACGGATGACGCAGCCACTGTTTGTCCACGGAATGGTGAGCAACGATCGGCGAGGGTAGTACCACTCATGAAAGAAACGTCGAATATCACATCCAAAAGAACTGTCCTAGACGTTCGCGTCAAACCAACAACTGTACCCTTGGTGGCGATTGGTACTTTCCCAGAATCTTGTGCATAGATGACCCTGTCACCAAGAGCGAACCATTGATTCCCCAGTCTGTGTTCTGCATCCGAAGGTTTCAACAAGGCGTTCCGTGGAACACCTCTCATACTTTGAGGAACAGGAGCGGGTCTGCTCTGGAGCCATTTATCCGCGGCTTGTTCAATAGCACCGACAACATCCGAGTCCAGTTGCTCGGCTTCCAACGGAACGCGTTCGAAATTCTTTGCTTCAATTGATTTAAGCCAATTCTGAATTTCTTTGATCTTCGCCGCCGCGACTTCTGCTGGGTAGAAGTCGGTAGGCTCAAAATTATCTCCTTGGGGTTTCCGCTGAATTCCTGCAATGAACTCGGGGAACTTAATCATGTAGTCGTGTATGAGACCTATCGCTTTCTCGCTAAATTCCCATCCATGCTGGCCACGGCGGGAATAACCCAGCACCTTTTGCTTTTTCGCTTCAAATTTGAGATTCAATCCTAAATTAACCCGTTTCCCTTCAGACATGACGGAAAACGAGGACGTAATTTTGGCGAGCGTTAGGGGGTTCAACCGCAAATTCCGAGCGATGGCAAAGGCTGGCGTATACGGTGATTGGTTTTCGGCAATAGTAACCTGCTCTCGGCCAAAGTCGGGTTCTTTCGCGCCTTTAGTGGTAGAAAGAAGACCCCGAAGCTTTCCATCTTCGTGGCCTGTGATATGCATTGGAGCGCCATAGTTATATTCACCCAGGAAGAATGCTTTAGACCCTTCAGGAAATTCTTCCTCAACGGGAACCGCTTCCCGTTCAATAAAGCGATCGTCCTGGCTGACAACTTCGTCCACTACCAGTTGCGAGGCGTAATCTGTTTCAATGCCTGGAATTTCTTCAAATTCTTTGACAGTAGCTCCAAGCTCCGTCTTCGCAAGGCCTTTGAGCACGTGCACATGGACAAGAGACTCCACTTCGCCAACGATCATGCCTAGCCTCCTGCTGTACTGCGATTCGATTTTGTCTGCCTTTCTTTTCCATTGATCTATTTGCGTCGGGGTATGGGGAATTGAAACGACGTGCGCTTCGGCGTCCACTTGAACGTAATCGAAAAGTTCGTCTGAGACGCGTACTACCAGTGCCTCGTGAAGAAAAGGGTACCCAACATGTACTCTTTTCCCTATTTTTGCTTTAGCCACCTCGGTACGCGAACGTATTTCTGGCTCTGTCAAAGTAACGACCATACTTTCATTGCGGCTCTCCTGCTGGAAGACCGTGACGCCGTGAAAGCCGAGCTGGCCAGTGTGCGGCAACGTCTTTAAGCTTGGAAATCCGGCCAAAGCATCGGTTCCCAACTTGACCCCATCCGTCAGCCCAACATAAGGTTCTAATCCTTCCATCGTGGGCAGTTCATAGACACTTTCGATGCAATGACACTTGGGAATATCAGGAAACGTCCCAACCAGAGAACTAGGATATGTAAATTCGATATCCGGAGAGTACGTAAATTTCAACGTGACACCAAAATCGTTCCTCGCCTTCTCATCTGGCGCGAGTAGGTGTTCCTTCGTTGTCATCGCCTTGATGAGGCGGCCTTCATTGATAAACGGAATTTTGACGACAGCCTCCCATTCCATTTTCTTCCCGTTCATGTCTAACTCAAAGTCCCGAGGGTAAAAGTCGATGATAGGCGAATCAGGTGAGGTCATCAGTTCGTGATAGGCTTCGGGCACTATCTTCTTACTGCGATCTGGTAAAACGCCCATGAGTTGCTGGAACGGGAAGAAGGGTTGACCCAATTTGAAATCCATGTCTGCACCCAGACCACGCTTCACGTCCGATATCATTGGAGCGTAATGATAACGATAGAACCACGGCCACGATGCAACACCCCTGTAATAGTAGTAAAGAACCCATTGAAGGCCCTGAACGTAGTTTTCGGCCAACTTTCGCATTTCTTCTTCGTTATCAGCACCCCAGCCGAACTTGTCTTCGTAGTATTTATGTTTCCATTGTTGGAATTTTTCCTCGTATTTCTTTTCTGCCATTTGTTGCGCCTCTTCCGCAGTGGTCTCTTTGACCTTTGCATTCTCGTATTTCTTGAGCACGCGCAACACAGCAATCTGTGCCTCTTCCTCCTCATCGTCTGACATATTGTCATCAGCACCATTTGTACCTTCGGAATTCGAAGGCAACTGAAGTCTCAGAAAACGTTCGCCGTGATCGTTCGCCACAGAGGCCCATGAAATACGAAGGTCATCCGCAAGTTGCTCCACGAATTTCCGGTCCTTGGCCGGTAGAGAAGGGGACAGATCAAGCGGAACTGAGTGACCATCATCATCAACAGGACGGTGAGAAATGTACTTTTTCACTTTGCTAAGAATTTGCTTTTGGGCCGGGGAAATAGTCAAAGTCTTGGGATCCTCTAGGAGTTCGGGTTTCTCATCGCGGTTTTGCCTGGATTTAAGCCATCGAGAATCAGAATACTCGGCTTCAAAAAAACGAAATTCGACATCGCCCAGCGAGTCTAAAAGAACGCCTAGTCGCTCCAAATTGATCCGTCCACGTTCATTAATATATCCATGCAGTTGCGGTAAAACCTGTTTGTATACTTTGAACATCCATGCCAATGCGCCTTCGTTTATGTGCAGGTTTGGAAGGTTGGGTAGGAAATCGTTGCCAACGAAGAACGCCATCAGAATGAAATCGTCGATTACTCGCTCCATATCAAATTCGAATCCCAAAACTCCTTCTCCTTTCAACTCCTGGAACTCCAGCTCCAAGTACTCTCTAACAATGCAGAGGTGCAGGAGGTAGAAATTTTGATGTTCTAACTCCCTCGCTTTCTTCTGGTTTTGCCTACCAAAAGTGACTTCTTCCCGAAGAAGACAGAAATGAGGATCGTGGCTCAACAAGCCTAACATGATCAGATCCGCATCCAAGCCGTATAAACAGTGACGGACATTCGGATCATAATCCGGCTGGGCTTTCGCCTGTCGGATATACTCCATAATCTTGTGTTCCCCCTCGCCGGGAACCTCATGGCCCGAGAGAATTATTTCCACTCCGTGCCACTCCGCATCTTCTGATACCTTCTTATTAATGAAATATTTAAGCTGTTTCGTAAGCTTGGCCATAAATTCCGTCCCGGGCGTAATGCAATTGCTATCAAAAGGATCTTCTTTCGGCATTTCAACTCCCTCTCTGATCGCCTTCTCCTTTGCAGTCTCTGCGTCCAATGCTGTGCGGAACCGACGCGCTCGTTGTTGGTTCATTTTGGCTCGAGGGGCAACGCCGTCGATGGCCATAAAGAAGAGCTTTTTTGGCTTGATTTTGCCGAAAAGATGCTCAATATAGTTGAATATTGCGATAAACATTTTATCTTCTGTCATTCGAAACGTAGGCGAGTCTGAATCCTTGTGTGTGCAGTTGTGAATGATGCCATTCATATCGAGATAGAGGCAATCGAACTCAGGAATGCGGTTCTCCGCGATAAGCTGTGATATTGCCGGATAGCGCTCTGAGAGCCATCTGAAGAATTTTGGGACACCCATGTTTGCGACGGATTTCTAAACTTTTCCCAGGAAGATTCGGCAATCGTGCAAGGTGGCGCGACTGGTTGAATTCTAAGAGACTCGGAATATCAGGGAATTTTGTGCAGAGGTGATTACCGGAGTCGTGAAAACATTTACTGAGTATCGCGACAAAAATAAAACGACTGTACAAGAAAGATAAGAGCAAGAATAGGACAAGCAGTAGAACAATAGTCGAGCCTTGCAAGCGATGCTGTTGAGAGCTTCGAGTCGGAGCCGATGTGGAGGTCGAAGCAACTAGTTCGCTTAGTCATCCAGAAACTGATCCACAGGACAAGCAATAGAATAACAGTCGAGCCTTGCAAGCGATGCTGTTGAGATAGGACAAGCAGTAGAACAATAGTCGAGCCTTGCAAGCGATGCTGTTGAGAGCTTCGAGTCGGAGCCGATGTGGAGGTCGAAGCAACTAGTTCGCTTAGTCATCCAGAAACGTTGAGAGCTTCGAGTCGGAGCCGATGGGCACGTGGAGGTCGAAGCAATTAGTTCGCTTAGTCATCCAGAAACTGATCCATTAGTTAACTAACTCATGGGAAGCTCAACGCGATCTGTTTCGCGTCAATCTCAATCTCAAGCGAGAAAGCTCCCTGCTCACACCTACTGAACTCACGGGAAGCTCAACGCGATCTGTTTCGCGTCAATCTCAATCTCAAGCGAGAAAGCTCCCTGCTCACACCTACTGACTGTGCGAATCTCCTCCAAATCATTAGTTGTTTGCTCTAGTCTCCTTGACCGCACTACCCATTGTCCTGGAACTGTCTTAAACCTCTCCGCTACTCAAAGGGAACCGCGATATGGAAGACTACGATCCGAGTAAGGCCAACAGAGTCACGCTACCAAGGCCAAATGTCACTAAGAATCTATCTTTAGGTGTTACTGAGGAACAAGAGGAAGAGATTGCGGAGGAGAAAATCATTAATGAAGGTGATTAATGTCACTTTGCTATGAAATAAAGACCGGGCGCGAGCTAATTCCTAGCCAGAATACAAAACATGGAAGAAAAATGCACCGTTTCTTTATGATATGATCCTGAGCACGGCGCTAGAATGGCCGACTCTCACTACTCAATGGCTGCCGGACAAACAAGAGTATGTTGCTCAAGGCTTATTGCTTGTCTGGTAGAATTTGCTCACGTCTATACCTCTAGAGTCCCTGACAAACCCTACTCTACGCACCGCCTTTTGATCGGCACTCATACCTCAAATGATGCTCAAAACTATCTACAGATTGCCCATGTGCAACTGCCAAACCCGAAAATACCAGATACGGAAGATTACGACGATGAAAGAGGAGAAATTGGAGGGTATGGCGGAGCAGGCTCCCAAAAGTCGTCTACGGAAGTCAAGTTTCATATTGTGCAAAAGATTGATCATAAAGGCGAGGTAAACAAGGCTCGTTACCAACCACAGAACCCAAATATCATTGCTACCATGTGCACGGATGGGAGAGTCATGATATGGGACCGCTCTAAACACCCCAGCTTACCTACCGGCACCGTTAATCCGGAATTGGAATTGCTTGGACACACGAAAGAAGGGTTCGGTTTGAGCTGGAGCCCGCATACTGCGGGTCATCTTGCGACAGGAAGCGAAGATAAAACTGTTCGGCTATGGTTTGTGTGGCTGTCTCTTTCCCGTCCGAGTGTGTTCTAACTTGATTTCAGGGACCTTACGCAATATACCAAAGGAAACAAAGCATTGAAGCCCGTGCGAACATACACCCACCATTCCTCCATCGTTAACGACATTCAGTACCACCCTTTGCACGCATCGCTTATTGGCACCGTATCCGACGATATCACTCTCCAAATACTAGATATTCGTGAGTCTGATACGTCCCGGTCGGCAGCATCGGCGAAGGGCCAACACAAAGACGCGATCAATGCTATCGCTTTTAATCCTGCGGCAGAAACAGTATTCGCTACTGGCTCAGCCGATAAAAGTGTTGGCCTTTGGGATTTACGGAATTTGAAATCCAAACTTCATGCTCTGGAGTGTCATCAGGATTCGGTAACATCTTTGGCATGGCATCCTTCTGAAGAAGCTGTGCTAGCAAGCTCGAGTTATGATCGAAGAATCATGTTTTGGGACCTTAGCCGAGCCGGTGAAGAGCAAACGCAAGAAGACTCCCAGGATGGCCCCCCTGAATTGTATGTGTTTTCCACGTCTTGTTTGTTAGCTTTTATGCCAGGGTCTTTTCTGTTACTAATCAGACTGCTTTGCTTGTAGGTTGTTTGTCCATGGCGGCCATACCAACCGCATCTCTGATTTCAGCTGGAATCTCAACGACCCCTGGGTTCTCTGCTCCGCAGCAGAGGATAACCTGCTTCAAGTTTGGAAAGTTGCAGATGCCATTGTTGGGAAGGATATGGAGGATGTACCAACAGAGGAATTGGAAACATGAAATTCGTTGCAGTGGTTTTGCCTCCTTAAATCTCTCGCTGAACTGGGTAAGCGAGCAAGTTGCAACAAGGCGTGTACTATATACAAATGAATAATAGCACGAGAAACAACTTGGCTGAACAGCTTCTTCCTGTATCACTGATGTGAACTATCCCGACTGAATGCTTCACACTCAATCGGGGGTCGGAGCTTTATTGGAGCGCTAGCCCGCATATGGTATAGTCGCAGCGGGGTATTTGGGTTTATCAAGGTTTGCACCTTATCAGCCGGCTGACATAAGACGGATGCGCAATTTTCCGCCGAAATCAGTCATTTTGAACCTGTATCTCCGACTCCGAGAACTAACAGTTTTGCCTACTTAAATCTCTCGCTGAACTGGGTAAGCGAGCAAGTTGCAACAAGGCGTGTACTATATACAAATGAATAATAGCACGAGAAACAACTTGGCTGAACAGCTTCTTCCTGTATCACTGATGTGAACTATCCTGAATGCTTCACACTCAATCGGGGGTCGGAGCTTTATTGGAGCGCTAGCCCGCATATGGTATAGTCGCAGCGGGGTATTTGGGTTTATCAAGGTTTGCACCTTATCAGCCGGCTGACATAAGACGGATGCGCAATTTTCCGCCGAAATCAGTCATTTTGAACCTGTATCTCCGACTCCGAGAACTAACATGTTGGCGCTCGAAGGAAGAGAGAAAATGCCATCGTTTTGCCCTGAGATTATAAATTGCAGCAGTGGAAAGTGACTTTGTTGATCCCGTCCTTGCTTTCTATCTTTCGACTTTGCTTTTCGCTGTCATTCCGACTCCTCAGATATCTTAACCCCCGCAGCATCTAGCTCCGAACTACTGCCATCATGGGATCCGATACTTCACCACCGTTGGGTCCGAAGCCCAAATCTGCAGTCCCTTCTTATTTGTTGAATGGGGGCGCCTCGGATCGTATGCCCAGCAACAAACGTGAGAGGGAGAGTCTCAATTCCTCCATCAAAACATCCTTTGCACGGACACAGCTCTCCGAAGAAGAAATAGGAACGAACGGTGCTTCACTGCCGATTCGGACGACGGTGGCCAGTACCATTGAAAACAGAGATAGTGGGCGTGATTCAGCGAAGCAGCCTGATGGCACTGGAGCCACGAAGCGGAACATCAGCGAACCCCCGCGGGACCCCAGAGATCATACGGTCCCGACGCCTTTTGTCAGTCGGCCTGCTAGTCCGTACACGATGAATCCGCCAATTGACTTTGACGGACTCAGTTGGCCTAGTACGCAATATTCTTCGCTTCTTCCTTTTTTTCCCATGTTGCTTGTAGAATGTGCCGCTAATGCTCATTTGATTTTACAAGGTACCGGAACAAGAGCGCGGCTCGAATCCACGCCGGAAGAGACGGAGCAAAGAATCCAAAAGCTCTCCGGGGCTGTTCGAACAATCTTTGAATGCATTGGCGAAGATCCGGAACGGGAAGGTTTACTTGGGACCCCCGAGCGATATGCGAAAGCATTGCTGTACTTTACGAAAGGATATGAGGAGAACGTCCGCGACTTGGTGAATGGTGCTGTTTTTCATGAAGATCATGACGAACTCGTCATTGTGAAAGACATAGAAGTATTTTCCCTTTGTGAACATCATATGGTTCCGTTTACTGGGAAGGTAAGCCTCGTCCATCTTTCCTTCTGGTGTCCACAAAGCTCAGGGGCGTTTCTTTTAGATGCATATCGGTTATATCCCCGATCGCAGGGTCCTTGGACTATCCAAGCTTGCCCGCCTGGCTGAAATGTTTTCTCGACGTCTCCAGGTTCAAGAGCGACTAACAAAACAAGTCGCTTTGGCCATTGCCGAAGTCCTGAAACCCCAGGGGGTCGCTGTCGTTATGGAATCAAGTCATCTATGTATGGTGATGCGCGGAGTGCAAAAGACTGGCAGCACCACCACTACCAGCTGCATGCTCGGCTGCATGAGGTCAAGTGCGAAGACCCGGGAAGAATTTTTGAGCTTATTGAATCGGAAATAAATATTGTTTTCAAATATCAACCACGGCATTATACCCCCTGCCATTGGTTTGGTCTCGGCTTGTTGCATCTGGAGAGACACAGTCGATTGTACGATCTAACTCACATACATATGTACTTTTTACAGGAGGTAATTTTTGAATATTCCCTTGGCCCTTTCAACAGGCTTTGTCCTTGGCGTTCTGGATACCACAAATGTGCATAATCACCTTGGTTTTCCGCCCACATCGCATTTTCTTCCGAGTCCAACCATGTGGAATCTATTTCAACAGCCACAAAATCCAATCTTGGGAAGGGAGCACACGACATAAACTGCTCTCCATTATGTGCTATACTGTGCTAAGGACCTTTTCAGAGGCGGAAAAGGGCGATAGTCAATAGCATCATTTTGTACAACTTTGCTTAGGCACCTTAATATTAACAAACCTTTAGTAGTCCTTACTGTATGTCAGGCGCAAAGAGGACATGGCTGTATACAGATGCAGCCTTGATAACCCATGTTATATGCTTGCCGATGTCTCTCCAAACGATGTTATCACATATCTATTGAAACATACCTTCAACCTATGCTTGACTGTTTTTATTTTATGGTACTTGATATTAACCAAATGAATGATCCTAATGGTAGAATATACCCCCTTTGACAACTGCAAATAATTATAGGTTCTAAAACTATTTGGCAAGGCATCCTCCAGCATCCAAAACAAAAGGAGCACTTCTTGTAAAACATGCCTGAACACTCTGATAGAGAAAAATAACAGAGTGGTCAAGAAATGATCAGTCAAATATGGATCCTAATGGTAGAATATACCACTTTTGACAACTGCAAATAATTATA
>LJPH01004166.1:0-100672 GCA_001430925.1 Byssoonygena ceratinophila
TAATCACAATACTCTGTACAGAGCACAGAGTACTGCATCAACCCTAAAGATCGCCTCTAATTCATAGTAGATAGAAATAAATACTTGAAGACTAGGGCCTGATGATTAGAAAAAGTATTAACTGGCCGATGGATGATGGGTTGCAGCGTACTCCGTACTCGGTAGTAATCATGTTTCTTAGGTGACTACTCCGTACCTCGTAAACTATGAGTGTTCCGTGTTAACTAGCCAGAGCTTTTGTGGCCCAAGCTTTGGGGACAACGACATCATCAGCAACATGTGATCGTGTTGGTGAGACGTCTTCTGCGTCAAGTCCCTCTTCTTAGTAAATAGCGCCCACACCACTCTAATCATCACTCTGACCTGTGTTATCTTCCACTCCTGCCGCTTAATCACTTGACAGTGAAAAATAGCAACCTGACTCCAGGCAAGCGCATTTGTCCACCTCCACGCAGCAGGCAGCTATCAAAGAGCTGATTACCTCCTACCTACCCCCTCTGCCTCTTTGCAGCTGCGGTCTCGTGCCTTTGGCTCAGGCTGCCTTGGAAAGCGAGCTTTGTCTACCTCTGCTAAGTCGAGAAAGAAGTTACGGACATGCCCGAACCACTCTCATCCCCAACGCCGATTCCTCCCCGCACAAGCTCAAACGGCGTCACAAACGGAGCTACCTATCCACCATCCATAAGGAATACAATCCTGAAACCGGTCCCAGAAGAAGAATGGATTGCGTCTTCCTCCAGAAAATCAAATAATCACACCTTGTCTCCTCAGTCTCCCAGATTTCCCAACGGATGCGGCGACCCGGGTGAATCGAAGATCTGCACCAAAGCCGTAATAAGCAATACCGACGGAATGTGGTCTACGGAGAAAGAGAAAATTCTTCTGGGGCCATACGAGTATATGGTACATCAACCGGGCAAAGATATACGCAGACAGCTCATTGCGGCGTTTAACCGCTGGCTACATGTTCCCGAGGAGAGTCTGGCGATTATTACCAAAGTAGTGCTGATGCTGCACACGGCTTCTCTGCTGTAGGTGCACCCTCTTTCTCCCGCAATCCAGTCAGGCCGGATATGATAATGAATTACGCTAATAGTTCGGTTTTGCTATGTAGTGTAGATGACGTGGAAGATTCGTCGGTCCTGCGACGGGGCGTACCCGTGGCACATAATATTTTCGGGACGGCGCAAACGATTAATTCGGCAAACTATATATATTTCTTGGCCCTGGATGAAATCCAGAAGCTGCGCAATCCCGATGCGATTGGCATATTCACAACAGAGCTGTTAAATCTGCATCGAGGGCAAGGGATGGACCTGTTCTGGCGAGATACGCTCACATGTCCGAGTGAGGAGGATTACCTTGAAATGGTGGGCAATAAGACGGGCGGATTGTTTAGGCTCGCAATTAAGCTCATGCAGGCCGAGAGCGAAGTCGCCGGGTAAGCTTGGATATTTCACGTATGGCCACTCTGCCTCTAACCACTGTTTTATAGGGACTGTATACCCCTCGTGAACCTAATGGGTCTTATATTCCAAATATGCGACGATTATCTCAACCTTTCCAATTCGACTTATAGTAGGAACAAAGGCCTCTGCGAAGACCTAACAGAAGGAAAATTCTCCTTTCCCATTATCCACGCTATCCGTTCCCAGCCAGATAATCTGCAGCTCATTAATATACTTAAACAAAAGACGAAAGATGACGAGGTCAAGCGCTATGCAATCAATTACATGGAAAGCACCGGCAGTTTTGCCTATACCAGAAAAGTGGTCTCGCAACTACGTGACAATGCGTTGCTGATGATCGATGAAGTTGAGGCTGCCATTGGGCAGGCCCTAAACGGCGACGATGAACAGGCCGAGGGCAGTGGAGAGATGGTACGGTCGATTTTGAATAGGATCGTTGAGCCAACTTTAAAGACGTGATTCGAAGAGCTTCGCTACCTTTAGTATTCTCCTCTTGCCCATACTTCGCAGTCGTCGGTCCTTATAATTCCAAGTCGTTATTTTGTGTATCGGAGCTTTGGCGTTTTCAGTACATTACGAGAGCATACGGGGAAATCCTTGGTTTAGATTTTGTTTTTGGAGTCAACCTTTTAACATGGATAGCAGGCATTCTATGTAAAGTTTGCTGGCAGCAGAGGTCATCATCCAGTCAAGGTAGCATATATCCAGGGTGTGGAATTTTGAATACGGTGGATTGGATTCAGTGTATTCTTTCGCTCTTTTAAGCAAACAAAAGTGCATATTCTTATTATGTCCTAAGCTGATCGCAAATCTCAAGGGTATCATAAATCCATGTTTATAGTCTCCAAAACGATGTGAGTATAAACCCCCAAAAAATCATCCTGCTATCCACCTATTCAATGTCCAACCTGTGTAGGTTGTAAATATCCAGATTTTAGCAAAAAAACCCGAAGGAAACCCAAGCTATTAAAAGCGAATTCACTTCACATAACCACGCAACAAGCCTTTTCCAACTTCCGTAAGAGTCTGGGAAACGTGTTGTTGGTAGCCTCCCCATTAGCAGTACCCGTATGCTGATGGTGCTGATGCTGATGCTGATGCTGTTGGTGTTGGTGTCCCTGAGCCGGAGGATGGTGATGTTCGTACGGCGGCATCTGCGCCGACCCACCCGTCAAATTCACGTATATCCTTCCCGCATTATCCTCCGTGCAATACTGCAAACCAAGGTCCCGGCAGACCTGTTCCACGCGCGGTTTGAGTTTTAGAACGTGGTTGGCAGAGTGGTTGCCTTTACCGACGATACTGCGCGTGTACTCACATAAGTCTTCCTGTGGTGTTTGGAGCACGCATGGCCGCAACAGCAGATTCAATTGGAAAACAAGGCCCAATAGAAACAAAAAAAAAAAAAAAGGGTTCCTTACACATGAAGATGCGTCTGGCCATGCGCCTGCGCATATTTGATCCTTTCTTCCAGGATATCCTCCGCCTCCTCCGTGAATTGGCCGTGCAAATCGATCGTGTCGTCGGGCACTCGGCCGTTGGCATTGTTCTCGCGAAATATAAACTGCGATGCTTGCCGATTGTATTCTTCCACCTTGCGGCCGTGTGCCTTGCCTTGTTCGGAGAGTTCTTTGGCGCGGGCGCCGTCGCCGGCGGCATAGGCTTGTTGGGACTAACAATCATCAGCTTTCTTTTCGTGAAGAGTGGTCACTCAGGGATGGGAGGGTGCTGGGTACGACAAACATGTTCAAAGCATGAGGCGCGTTTCGCTGCCTCTTGTCTGGCTAGATTGCGTAGACGGTCATATTCGGCTTCAGCGTCGCTGTTCTGTTGGTGGTTGAAGGCTGGGATTTCAAGGCAGAGCTTCTCCTTAGTTCTTGTACGGTCGTAGAGAAATTTAGAACCATTCACTCACCTCGCGCGCCGAGATATGACATTTCATGCGACATAGTGCTAGATTGGAAGTGTCGTGCCGGTTCCTCCAACCGCCTCGATGTCCGTGGATGACCAGAGATCGGTCGATGAATGTTTCGCGTTTTGAGACGACTTGCACACGGCTGCTCAACCACGCACGTGCGACAAGTAGCTAGGAACTTGCTCAGCTTGGATTGGCGTGCATCGTCCAGATTAAATCTGTTATTTGATTAAATCTGATCGTTGCAAATGATGGATTGTTATAGTGTTTCCTTGAGAGGAAGAATTTACGGTGAGGAATGGGTTTACATTCAAAAAGTCAAATACGACTCCCCTCTCACATTTATCTCCGTCTGTTCAACATTGGCTGGCCTATTGCATCCATGGTGTCCTTCAAATTCCATTTCTCCTAAGAATTCTCAAGATATCGTCTGTGCCACTTGATGAAAAGGAAACTGGAACTTGTCGACAACACTGAAGTTGCAGGCAAAACTCCAGTCTTTCCAATAGTTAAGCTTCAATGATTGCCTTTCGAGGATAACGAAGGAAGAACGTATTCATGTCTGCAACCATTGACTCTTTCGAATTGACCGAGTGTTACTGGAGCTGATGATATAAATCAGAACATATGCAAGGTCGGCTATCCATATCCAACTTCCTCAGTCCAGGCATCTATCAGAGCTGCTGGCAAAATCAGAGCGCCAGACGGTTTGTCCAATGATCCATGATCGAGAGAACAGAATACCCAGAGAAAAGACCAAGTGATTGAATGAAGGCACTTCCAAGTCTTTGATGCTTTCTTACATTTTCAAGGCTCTCCAGGAACATGAGCAAACCGCTGATTGCTGTGAACACGGTTAAGGGCTTGTCCACGGCTCAAGCCACAACGCCCAGAAGCCCATTATTTCACCATGCTGCTTGATTGGTGAGCGCAAAGCGAAAGGGCGAGACTAATGCACACGTTGAAACTATTTGGCGCAATAGTTCCGAAGGACCAAGATGTCCACCTGTCTTGGCAACAAAGGCGCGAGGCTGTTTGACTGTTGAATTTCAATGACAGCAAGGCTGCTGGGCTTCTTTGAGCCGCTTGACACCATGGACTATACTCCATTCTCTGAGAACCAGCGTCATGAGAGAGGAGGAAACGCTCTGAAAGATGGCCTCTGTTAATGAAAAAACTACTACCTCGGACGTCGTCTATGTTGGCTTCTGGACTGACTATGACGGGGGTGCCATTGACAAATATCGGCTGACCTTGAAAACGAATCAGGCCCTGATTCTGCTGGCCGCACTTACAGTTCTTGTCACCCTCTCCGCTGGTCGCAGCTGGAAGCTATGGTCCTCGGCAGCCCACTCCGTTCTCCAGCGTCATCAACGCAAAGCTTCATCTTCCTCGCCCGTCATCCGGCAACAGCAGGTTGCCCTGCGGAATTCAGAGACAGCCGGCGGCAGCCTCTTTGCGCTCTTAGGGCTTGCATTCCAGAAGCACCGTCCCGATGGACCAGGGAGGGGCTGGGCAAAGTCCAGCCAGCTATTTCTGATCGGCTTGTCTCTTCTGCATTGGGGTGCATTTGTCGTTCTCGGTATCCTTACATCACAGATCGTCACCGGGCGGACCGTAAGGTCGATACAAACCAGTCATTGCGGTCAATGGTTGGCCAAGGCGATTCCTCCCCTGAATGCATCGCTGATGGAACAACAGGAAGCACTAGCCACGCTCAATGAACTCAATCTAAATTCAACATTAGAAGCCGACGACTACGTCCGGCGTTGCTACAGCCCAGCATCGGGAGACACTCTGGGATGCAATCAGTTGGTGAAGCGGTTTATGCCTCATAAAATTGAAGACACAAACTGCATCTTCTCAAAGCAAGTCTGCGCCGAGGCTAACGGAACTGCTGTATCATTCGACTCGGGGAATATCTCACTTTCCGACCTTGGGCTGAATTCCGCCCTATCCGATCAAATATCTTTCCGCCGGCGATCCGTTTGCTCCCCACTGCCATCCAAACCTTTCATGTACACCCACAAACAGACACTTGAAACGCTGGGAATACCCATTGGTAGGATCGATGATCCAGATGAGATACAGGCATTTTCGCACGTTAAGCTAACCAGGTCTATGAATTGGACGATCTATTATCGCAATACACTTTCGGATACATACGGACTGTACACTGAACTGGCGGCGAACGCTAACCTAGCATCTCCGCTCCTCACACCAGAGGCACTGTCGATGCAAGTATCTGTGATGACAGTGATGGGAGAATCAGTCGCATACTATACTCCGTTTTCGGATGCGTTCTTCAATTTCGATTATCGAATGGATACGCTTGATGTAAATGGGAACAATTACACATATTACAGGATAAAACGACCGCTAAATAGCGTGGCGTGCCAGGAAATGGTGATGTTCTGCAGCAAATATACCGGCTTTTGCACGCCTTGGGAAGGTGTCGTGGGAGCTAGCGACCCGTATGCACACTTAGCTGGAGATCGAGCCGGCGACACGACGATTGAAGCTGCATTTGTCGCGGCCAACATGGCAATGTTAGACACAACACTGTTCAAATCAATCAGCAATCGCGGAGTGTCTGCCTTGCTCGCCAGTCGTTTCCTTGCCAACTCGAACCAAATGCGACTTCTTCCAGGTCAATGGAAACTCGAGGTTGAACGTTGGTTTCAAATTGCGCTCGCCCGGACGCAGTTGGCAATGATAAGATATGTGAAGACACCCGGGTTAGACAGGACGCGCGTCGATAACATCTGGGATTCCAACCCGGTGCTGAAGGCCGTATGCTCGATTGTTAAATTCAACTCCGCAGAGCATACCACGCTAAACACTGTTGGGGTCTTGACCGTGGTATCGGTCAGTTTATTGCTCACCATTCTGAGCCTATGGGACCTGTTGTTTACTTCAATTGTACCTCAAAGAATCCTCATGGCCTGGAACAAAGACCAAGCGGTTGAACTGCTTGCAGCTGTAAATAACACTGTGAGTCCTACTTCCAAGCCTAGAAGTCATCCACATCTGACATCAGGACTCGTTAGGAAGCACGAAACGAATGCGATTATGACGGAGAAACCGACAAGCTAGAAGACAAAAGGCCACACGACATGGAAGGAAGTGCGACGACCAATCTCCTGACTCCAACGGAATCAGTTCAACCTGACATTGCCATACCGCGGAAGCCAGTCCCATCCTCCCCAGTGCCGTAGGACAGACCCGCGAAATGAAAAGCGAACGTCTTGCGAGACAATGCCCAGTACAGTATGATTCAGAACGATGGACCAGCATCTATTCCATTCATCGCAATACAGACTGCCAAATGTGTAATAATAGGTCGGCCCCGAGACGGATGTCTGTCTTTCTCCAGATTACTCGGTACCTCGTTATAATGAAGTGCAAAAACACATGAAATCGCGGAGATTCGCAAAGTCAATGCATGTGGGCTCGGTGTCTGGAGGGGTTGGATGCAATTGCGTCATGGTACCCGCATCCTTGCCAAGAGTATTAGTGTCCGCCTTTAGCGCATACAAGAAAGATACAGTATGGGCACTGCAGTGTGTAATAAACGAGATAAAGATCCTCCACTCAGATATTGCGAAGCAAATAATCGACCAATGGCCAGCCCTCATTTGATTCTACAACAAGTCGATTCAGAGATACGGTAACTATACCACGCCAACAGCAATTAATCTTCCGATTAGCTAATTAAATTTTTATATGACGAGGGAACCCCACCATTTTCCTCGGCGGAACTTTTTGCATTGTTTGTTTGCAGGGTAATCACCGACGAAAATTGCGTGATATCACTCTGTATTCTGTCCCTTTTCAACAACAGACGATCCCCAGATATCGAAGGAAACACATTATTCTCTAACATCTCATCGCTAGCTTCTCATCCAAACTATTCCAAAAGCTCCTCTTCACAGTCGGTGAATATCAACTTCCAAATCAACATCCCCATCAAGAGGCACCCCGCCAAGCTGCCCCACTGAACTGCGCGACAAGGTCGATTCGAGGGAAAGCAGAAGCGGGTAGGATACGGGTTCGACAGACTGTCTGCTCCCCCCTGTTTGATACCAAAAATCCGACAGGGAAGAACAATATCGATACTTCGGAACACCATCCGTCGAAACGCTATCACGAAGGGAAAAAAAAAGGGTAGAAAAAAGATCCCAGCCATGGCCCCTCAAATACCAGAACCCTTTTCGATCACAGACGTTCTCCCCCTTCCCAACTCGTCAGTGAAAATTCCTCGCCTGGGTTTCGGGGTCTACAAGTCCCCGACGCATATATGTGAGAAGTCCTGCCTGATTGCTCTCCAAGCCGGATATCGTCACATTGATACCGCTCAATTCTATGGTAATGAGGCCGAGGTCGGAAACGCTATTCGCAACTCCGGATTGGACAGAAATGACATTTTCGTGACGACAAAAATATTAACACCGGCTGGATCGCCAGAGGCTACATACCAAAAGGTATTAGAAAGCGTACGGAAAATTGGCGGAAAGGATGGATATGTCGATTTGTTTTTGATCCATTCTGCAAGTGCTGGTAGCCATGGAAGAAAGGAAATGTGGCTTGCTCTTGAAAGACTCCTAGAAGAAGGAAAAACTCGAAGCATTGGCGTGAGTAACTATGGTGTGAAGCATATTGAGGAAATGAAGGCGTATGCAAAGACGTGGCCACCGCATGTCAGCCAAATAGAGGTAAACTGCTCCGATGTTACAGCTCTCTGGAAGGAATCTTTGACTAACTAATATGCTCTTAAGCTTCATCCATGGTGCCAGCAAAAAACCATTGATGCTTATTGCAAGCAGCACGGGATCGTTGTCGAAGCCTACTCACCCTTGGTCCGGAATTATAAAGCCAACGAGCCTACTTTAGTAGAGCTGGCCCAAAAATATGGAAAAACCACGGCGCAGATTCTCTTAAGATATGCTCTGCAAAAGGACTGGGTTCCTCTCCCCAAAAGTGATACCCCAGAAAACATCAAAGCAAATGCTGATCTGTATAAATTTGCACTTGCTGAAGAGGATATGACGAGCCTTGATGGCATGGATCAGGGTGCCGATGGCGCGATCGTCCAAGCAGTCGAGAATGAGTAGGATATAATAATGTATTTGGTAATTGGTAGTTGTTATAGAGTCCCTTTATGCCAAATTTAAATGGAGGCCAACCTCACAATTTTTGAAGGCATTTCAACCG
Source organism: Byssoonygena ceratinophila (assembly GCA_001430925.1). Classification (NCBI taxonomy): domain Eukaryota; kingdom Fungi; phylum Ascomycota; class Eurotiomycetes; order Onygenales; family Onygenaceae; genus Byssoonygena; species Byssoonygena ceratinophila. The sequence goes on from LJPH01004166.1 coordinate 8,599, forward strand.
CGTCTTTCCATGAGGTACCAATTAATAGATTGCAGGGTCGAACGTGACGGGTTCACATTATGTTTTGAAGATACTATCCACGCCAGCCGTTGGCGTATGTATTGCTTGTTAATTGGTTTGTCGTGTTGTGATCGTACGTAGGACCCTAACCGGTGAGCAAATCTCCTGGAATACAATTGTAATTAGAAAGTGCGCCTACCGTCATCGTCAAAGAACAAGCAAAGTATCATAAGAGCCGTCCCAACAGACAAATCCTTTCCTGAATCACAGGCTATGAGTATAGTCCGGGAAGGATCTTCGTTCAGAAGATCGGATACGAATTTCTCAACTTTGTTCAAGACCTTTCGCAAATTGCGGCTCCCAAGTTTTCCTGTAACGCAGCCCAGGTTCAATTTCGCACCCTGTGAGGCGTCAGGGTCTCCGTGACAGTTGATTATAGAATCAAAATGAACGGCAGCATCATGCGATGATCCGCTTTTGCCAATGAAGATGTTATTCGATGGCTTAATCAACGTTGCCTGCTCGATGGAAGAAACTTGACGGTGTTTCTCGGTCAAATCTGCAATCAAGCCTGGTAAGCTCTCCTCCGCAGCATTGTGCAGCACTTCATGATTATTCCAGAATATATCTGGTGTGAGACCACAAGCCCATCCTTCACTATCATCACCAGCACCTTGGATATACCCACCTTCCGACATTTCAGCACCTCGAACGCGTTTTGAGGCTGAGCATAAAACCACTAGATGGAAATTCCTGTCCTCAGGGTATTCAGGATACAGGTAATCCCTCGTGGCCCATGCTAGACGAATGGGCCTCCTTATTCTATTCTTTAGAGGTTCTAGGTCCAAACCCAAGCTCTGAATGACAAGATTAGATTGAGCGGAATTAGGCAGGTATTTTCACGGAGCGGTACTTCTCACTTTGAACGAAGCCACAAAGCCGTCAATACGGGTTTCAATCTGTGACTCTTCTGATGCACCCAGAAGATTCGGCGGGAACTGAACATTATGATATGCAGGCTCATCGGGAAACAAAGCCCTGTTCATGACAGCAGTCCAAATGGGGGTCGTCTTTGAGAGGGCATCGGGCATTGCTACAAAGCTGTTCAGCAACTGCGAGATGTGTATTATGAAGCGAGTACTCTTACCCTTGCCCCTTCGTGTTGAATCCACAATGATGCATCTAGTGCGCACTCAGCTCGAGGTCCCAAAGCACAGAAAAGGATCTTACCCTCCGTGGAGATTGAGAATGTCGAAGAGCTGTAGATTAAGACGACGTAGACTAAAATCCCATTGACCGGCGTGCCCATCAGTACTCTTAAAGTACGCACTTCCACCTTTTCTTCCTGGTGGGATATACCAGCTGCCACACCGCTCGTTTGCGACCAATGGCAGATTATAGTGCTTAGAGACTTCCTGAACAAACTGTGAATCGGTTTCAATGGATTTTAACCTATTGGTGATAGATAGAGTTGACCTTCTGAGATCCGAGAGGATGTGTGATAGGCTCTGAGACTGGGAGGGGAACTCAATGTCAGAAATCGAGACCGGGTATGAGGTTGATGCCGCCATGCTTGGGCGCCAACCAACGGCGAGTTTGAGGCCCAAAACGCCCAGAGCTCCGTTCCCAATCTCTAATGCGAACTGCGACGTGACACGCCAGTCTCTTAACACGTGTTTGAAGTCTGCGTGCAGGTGTCACCAGACATTGCCAGCACAGCACATATAAGCGAGTGATGGTGCAGGTGCAAGCATCCAAACGTCTTCGCGTTAACTAGTTCTCGTGCTTCTATAAAAACTGGGAGAGTAAGTTAACTAATACCCCGGAAGAAAAGAGGATTGACTAAAGAAGAATGTGGCGGGAGGCATTCAGTGAGCATTCCACGACGCCGGCTTCTGTTGGGAGTTCGGTGTCATTGTGCCAAGCCGATTCACCCACAAATTTTCCTCCGAGCTTTGGCTTCAAATTCGACCGGATGAGGGGTCTTCCCAAGTTTCTCCACTCCCGGGTTGCATGGGGCATATCTGCCACTAGTATGTATTGCGCGCTACAGCATGCCTGTGGATCTGACGCCGTTGGATCAAACTCGACCATCGCGTCAGCCAATATCGTGCTGCCTTGGATGCACGGCGATGACGGAGATTGGATGAATTCGGAAATTCAAAGCTAATTCTGCGGCAACTTGGGTTTGTATTCCAGTTACAGAGATGATATATAACATATATAACACACAATCCACATCGCAGCCTGACGAGCAGATAACGATCATGGTTGCTTGTCGATCTGCTTGATGCTGTTTTGGTGCTGCTGTCGTTGCTGTTGCCCCTCCTCTCCCCCTCCAGAACAGGTTGTGTTCCTCGATCAAGGCGCCACCTGCCCCTCCAAAACGGAACCTTCCTTCAATTAATATATTTCTTTGTTTATTTTTCCTCCTCTTGAAGGACAAGCAAAACCTTCTTCTTCTTCTCTCTCTCCCTCTCGTTACAAATATCCCTCACTTCACCTCTCTCCATCTTTGCATCCTCAAATAGTCCTCCTCTTCCCCTCCGTTTTGCTCAATTGTGTCCAATTCAACAGCTTCACCAATCCACAAGATTCTCACTCACAGTCTAACCAAAGCTTTTCATCATGCCTAAGGTTTGTTCTCCATCTTCTCCATCTGGGGAATTCTCTGGCTCCATGTGCTGCTTTGGAAGAATGTCAACGAGTTTTTGTGGAGACCTGTGGTGGATTCATGATGCTGATTCTTCATCTTCTGTTGCTTGCAGATCACCCACATTCTCTTCGACTGCGACAACACTCTTGTCCTGTCTGAAGACTTGGCCTTCGAGGCATGTGCCGACATTGCCAACGAGATCCTCGCAAAGAATAACATCGACCACCGCTACACCGGCGAGCAGCTCATTGTTGACTTCGTTGGTCAAAACTTCCGTGGAATGATGGTCTCCTTGCAGGCCAAGTTCAACTTCTCCTTGTCCGAGGAAGATCTCGAAAGTTACGTCAAGGAGGAAGAGAACCGTGTCATTGCCAAGCTTGTCGCCAAAGCAAAGCCCTGCGTTGGAGCCACCGAAGAGCTCGAAAAACTCGCAAAGTCTGGCAAGTACGGCCTCGCTGTCGTTTCTTCCTCAGCTCTTCGCCGCGTCCGAGCTTCCATCCAGAAAGTCGACCAGGCCAAATTCTTCCCCGAAGACCATGTTTTCAGCGCCGCCACCTCTCTCGAAAAGCCAACCACCAAACCAGACCCAGCCATCTACTTGCACGCCTTGAAAGTGCTCAAGAAAGAAGCTACCGAATGCGTTGCTATTGAGGATAGCAAGAGCGGTGCATTGAGCGCCATTCGCGCTGGAATCCCCGTCATTGCTTATGTCGGCAGCTATAACGGTACCTCGAGACAAACCGAAATGGCCAAGGTTCTTCTCGATCTGGGATGCAATGTCGTTATGAAGGACTGGGCCGAATTCGAAAAGTGCGTCGCTGAAATCGAAGCCTCTTAAGCAAAATACGTATTTCCAATACGCTCTTCATCGTGTTCTTCCGGGATTCTGTGTTCTCACGCCGGTAACACCATCGAAAAAGAGTAGAGAAAAGATTATGAACGCGATGCCCGCCGATGCACACCTGTTACGCGACATGACAGTCTTAGCGCTTTCCCGAACTCTTTTTATCTTCCCTTCTGACGTTCTCCTTCAAGGCATTCATCGACAACCGTAAGGGAGGGACGGACAGGACACGAATGTAATTTCGTTCTATGCGTGAGACGGAAAACATAGCATAGCCTCTTGAAAATGATAGCTGTTGCATCTACCAATTCTCCAAACCGTAAAATCACATACTATCCTAGCTTAGAACTGCGGATGGTCTAGTAGTTGACAACAGCTTCCTGGTATTCCGCACCTCTCAGTCGACCAAAAAGGTGTGGCTGTTTCTCAAACAGTCCGACATTATGACATTAAATCGTCCGCCTCAAGATGCCAGAGAGAGAATTGTCATGTATGTTCTCGCATTCTGGCTCGGTATTAGGGAGAAATGTAATCATGAAATCTAGTCGGGGTAAATTTGCAGAAGCGAACGGAAAGAGTAAGTTGGAACTAGCGGCGATAAGATTAGGGTTAAACCTTAGTCCCAAGGCACAAGAGTCAGGGACTGTTCTACGTGATGGTGGCAAGATGTCAATGGAATGCTTCATCACAAGGACCTTGAATTGCAAAAGATCAAGTGAGTAATCTCGCAAAGAGATTGCGAATTCTCCAACGTCTCATCGGCTCTTTAGAAATCTCTGAGGCTTTACCACCTATGCGCTAGTTATAAGCGCGATACTTAGTCAGAGGGGTAGTTATAAAGCATGGGAACATAAGCGTCGATTGACGAGGCAGAGACAATGCCGTCGAACTCGCCGTTGCCAATGGGCGCATAAAAGTCCCTGACTCTCTTTGAAAATCGGCTGGCATTAATATCCTAATCATCGAAGGTCGACATGCGACGAAAAACCTTTTAACAGTCCGACTTTGGAAGTCTAACGGTCGGCTCTACCGGGAGGAGAAGTGGTACTGCGTCAAAGAGGATATTTGGAGAGGAACACTGGTTAGCAAAGGCATTCACATATGCGTCTGATCTATCTTCCACCGATGTGAGTTTGAGCAGGGTGTTCTCTCGGATCTGGACCGGCCTTATGGGTGGTGTCGTTGTTTTGACCGACCACGAAGCAGAAACGGGATGGGACCAATGTGTATTCCGATGGCGGTTATGCAGTTTGTTTCGTGATCTTTTCGGTTTGTGGTACCGCTTTGCCGTGTGTATTGTCAGGCCCGAATTGAAGCTGGTCGGCAACGCTCCGAAAAAGATATCAGCTGGATTCGAAGGAGAGGCACCGAGACTCTCCATCTCAATAGAACGGTGGTTTTTGTTGATAATATGGAAAAATTGTCGGTTTCCGTAGCTCGCTATCGCATCAAATCCAGGGAGTGTTCCTGCAGCGTGAAGTACGACCTTGTCTCGCCGTCGGCTCCTGTAAGCTGAGGTTATGAAATGAGTTAAATTGACTTGCTGACGACCCTCCGTCAAATCCATTATAGATTCATCGGACGGGTTCTCACAGTTTACTTCCGTGTCGCTCCTCTCTTGATTCCACGCTTATAGCTTCCTCCCCGCAATGGTATTCTTGACAACGTTTCACATTCGCGTTACTGCTAGCCCAGCAGCTTTTGGACGGACAATAACAAAGCCTGGCGCATGGTTGGTATCTGCTAACGCGCCTGATGGACACAATAGATATCGACGTATCAACATACAAAGAATGGTGTTGGTGATCCTCGGCAATGGGCTCGGTGTTGGGTGTTACATCTCATTGAGTCTCCGAATGGGAAAACCCTGGGTTGTAAAGGCCGTGGTTAGTCCTCTGTCGCCGAGCATAAAAAACTCACATTCTTGGCCTGTACTGTATTATTTCGCCATCATGAAAGTCCGTGCATAAGGCATGAGCCGTGGTACGATCCATATGATGGAAACCTTTGAGTAATTCGAAGGCAATCGACGAATATATCGAGAAAGTTGGAGACATCATGGAATCCGGCGTGAACAATCCAGTTTGTTGATTCGTTCGCCTACACATAATGCTCACCACCCGATAGAACTGCCGATAGCCCCTTTAGCTACGCAGCTGCTAGTCAGGTTGGTTTGCGCCGAGGAGAAGCAGTATGAAAATAAAGGGGAGAAGATAGGTGCTGCAAGGCAGACTGGGAGCAGATCCTGTCTAGATCGATGACTTGAGAACACGAACACATCGGCGAGAGGGAGGATGGGCGTCTTTTGCACCCTGATGTACACCCTTGTTCATGCTCGCGATATACAACGGTCGCCAAGCCAAAGGTTTGGCCTAGACCCAGATATCCTTACAAGCAACAGGTCAGCACCCTGGCCACCGCGCAGCGCCTGCTGAACTACTGATGTTTTGCCTTTGCCAAGAAATGAATGCTCGATTCAAGATGGAGTCCAGGATCGAGACTAAGATAACTAGTGGAGTTGATCTCAAACTCATGTGCTGCAAACCGGCTGGAGTCATTTAAACAAATTGAACCCTGCCTGGAACAACCGACTATCAATTGCGGCGAGTTTGAAAGTGTCAAGAATTTGCTGGCTGTGCTCTCCGGCTGTTGTATGGTGGTCTTGATGGTTCGGCTTCATCTCTATGAACGTGAGTACCGCTAGGTAACTAGTTAACTAGTTGGATATGTGACGTCGGGACTCGGCACCCCCTTCGAAAGCGGGTGTCCAAGCACTTAGAGAGTTAGCTTAGACGCACATCACATCGTATCCTTACAAGGCAAAATTTGGGTAGACTAAAGCCATGCGTGTGACCCTGCAAGGGACGAGTGGACAAACTAAACGCAAGTATTAGCATTGGTTGCCCCAGTCATGTTGTTTGCACCTTTGATCAACTAAACTTACCTCAATTCTGGCCTGATATTTACAGCCTAGCACGCAGGGAGACAAATGAACTGATACTACCTTTGCGAGTTGCATATTTAATCTTGAGAACAGACACTGGCTAGCCAATCCACGTAGTATTCGGTTTACCTTGCCCGTCTTCGGCTTATTCGGATGCGTTGTAAGTACGTCTTTCTTCGGGTATCGTTCCCATCAAACAATGACCGAGGTGAAAAAGTATTTGTATATGATAGATTTCAAAAGCCGATGGTTATGACCTCCATTCATCGATGACGGGGACCTTGCAAAGGGTCTGGTTCATCCGCTTGGCGAGAGGTCAGTGCGGTCCCTTTTTGATATGAGCTTTTCAGGCACGAGTTTGACCCTTGATGTCGCAGGACCCAGGAGGGATGTCCAAGATTAAGGACACGTTCTAATGAAACGTTAAAAGCTGGCTAGCGTTTGCGCGAGTAATGATTTCCGTCATCGGCCCGGTCAGTCACCCCTGCCCCTGACCACGGCTGTCACCTCGGCGCAAGGATGGTGATGTCAACTCGCGGTTCCGAAACACAATCGTGTGCCTAATAATTCTCGGCCCAGGGTGCTGAATAATGTTTCACGTCCACGACCACAACCACATCCGTTGACTCCGTGATTTCGACCCATTGTTACTGCTTCATGTCGAGTCGCGAAACTAATTACGCAATGACTTTAATGAAACTCCACGCTTGATTCCCAACACCTAATTCCAACCCACAAACCCATCTTGGGTCGCATCGATTGTTCCACCCTGGCAGAGTAGTAATGTGAAGGCGATCAAATCGCCCCCGTCAGCTTTGAAACCCAGAAACTGGCCTTTAACTCATGATTTCCATACGGTTATCGCCGGGCGCAGAAGATGTCCTTGAATTTGAATAGCCAAGGAAGCATACTTATTCGCGTCATATCTCTCCCTTTTGCGATAGAACCACGTTCGTGACTGGGACAAAAGAAACGTGAATCGAACTTCTCATCTTATGCCCACCTCATATCCATTTGTCAGGTCGACGTCGTCATGCCTGAGTTCATTACTTACAACGGTACGTCCAACGGCGTCCTAAATGGCAGCCAGAACGGCGATTCGCATTACCGTCTCAACGGCCTCTGGAAAAGCGATTTGAAAGCCAAAGCTGCACTCAAAATATCGAACGGTGTTTCCAATGGCGTCCTAAACGGCGACTCGAACGGCCATACCAACGGCCATACCAACGGTCATCTTAATGGTCATCCCAATGGCCATCACAACGAGCCCGTTGATGGGTATGACACAGAGGCTATTCGACAGAACTTCCCCGGTCTGCAGGGAAGAAATATTGTGTTGAATAATGCCGGAGGCAGCTTGGTTTATAAAGGTGCTATCGAATCGTAAGTATAGGTAAAGCTTCGTTCATGACTGTGAACTTTCATTGACTGCCAACGGTAGTATCATCCGGTCCATGTCAACGACTCAGCTTGACTTGCATGGTGGCGACATCAAAAGTGACCATGACCGAGCAGGGCGGGCAGCCAGATATAAAGAACTGGGCGCTTTCATGAATGCAGACCCTGATGAGATCGGTATGCTTAATCCGTAAATGACGATGCTTTTTGGCTGGATCCACATGGATGATAGCCTCTCGAGTCGCATCGCTAACAAATTTGCAGCTTTTGGCCCTTCCACAACAAGCCTGATGCGCACCCTGTCCAATAGCCTCCGTCCGTCACTTAACTCCAATTCTGAGATAATCGTATCCGTCCTCTGCCACGAAGGCAATATCACACCCTGGGTCGCCCTGGCAAATAGCTTAGGAATCACAATCAAATGGTGGATGCCTGCCGGTGGAGCGGGCAACACCAATGCGCAACTGAGCATTGAAACTCTGAAACCTCTTCTCTCGTCGAAGACGCGATTGGTCACGTGCGGGCATGTGTCCAACATCTTCGGCACTATTCACAAGATTCGCGAGGTAGCGGACTTGGTGCATACCATCCCCGGAGCGTTGCTTTGCGTTGACGGAGTGGCGTGGGCTCCTCACCGCCCAATCGATGTGAAAGCCTTGGATGTTGACTTTTATGTATTCAGCTGGTACAAGGTCTTTGGTCCGCATATTGCACAAATTTACGCCCGCAGGAGCGCTCAACAACGGTACCTCACTAGCCTGCATCACTATCCATTCAACGCCACCTCGCTGGACGTCATGTTTCACCTCGGCAACAACTGCTTTGAACTCGAGGACAGCCTGATCCCTATTGTGCGGTACATCAACCAGATAGGATGGGAAAGGCTCATCGCTCTCGAGGAATATGTTTCGCGGCCGCTGCTTGACTATCTGAACGCTCGCCCAGATATATACACACTATATGGGGAGCGGACAATAGACGGCGAGGTCCGCGTGCCCCTGATCAGCTTCACAGTCAATGGTGTGCCGTCGAAGACGATTGCCGCAGAGATCCACAACACGTCCAACTGCAGAATTGCAGCTGGAACCTGCTACTCCTTCCGGCCTGTCCATGACATCTTGAGACTTGGAGACGAGGGTGTGCTGCGGGTGAGCCCGGCCCATTACAATACGCTGGAAGAGGTTGAGGCACTCATCCAGGCGTTAGACCAGGTAGTTTGCGCCAAGTTGATGAGCAGTGTGAAGATATGAGCAACCATGTAATAGTGAAATAAACATAGACTAATAATTGAATCAAAGAGGTACTCACTGTCCTGAAGCCATGTTTTATCACAATATTAGCCATCTTCAATCCAAAAATACGATATGTTGGGTGTGAGTCTCGAAACTGCGATCAGCTCAAGTTATTGACAGCTGTCTTGAATCATGTTTTTGGATAAATGACCAAGTCTCGGTTGCGTTTGCTACCACGGCCATTGAAGAGATGGTTTACCTTGGTGGCATAAACCGCATTCAACGCCAACGCTTCTGCATCTCGAGCATGAACGGACAATGTGGATTCCGAAATATGTGTTGTCCAGAATGTTGTTCCAGACTCGATCACTCGAGATATTCACATGCCAATGTTGATTAAAAGACTGCACCGCCCGCAGCACCGCTGGAGGTAGCCGGAAACCCTTGTGCTTGTAACTGGCCTAGATCCCGCCTCTCAACGAGCCTCGTTCTCTGGACAGGAGTGATGTCTTTTCCTTCAGCCTGGCAAAAGTAAGACATGTCCAATCGAAACGCGTCCGGAGAATAGTCCTCAGTGGATAACATCACTGCGGGGAAGAATGAACGTATGTGGCGAAGCCTTGAACTCCATTCTGTCTGCTGTTCCCTTCTTCTGTGGTGTTGATGGGATGACGTGTCTTCGCCCCAGAGACTGCTGGCCTTTCAATATCGAATTGACGAGGACACGAGGTATCCATAGCAATAGGAGATACCGGTGGGAGTACTCCGTAAGCTGTACGGAACTTGCATATGGATAGCGCCGGGTCCACCTGGAATGTCGTTGATTGTCCCCGCAACTGAAGGTGTGGAAGAGGTTTTGGGAGCGGCCTTTGGAGGAGTTGCGAGTTTCTGGGACAGAAAGCCTCTTAACTTTTATCAGCGAACATTAAGTATTAGCTCGTTTAGACTCGATCTGTCTTGCAACACAACTGGCAGGAAAAGCTGGACTTCCTGGTGGAAAGAGTAATCCCCTAAGTGAGAGTGGTGTCAACTCATGTGTGAGCATTGAGTTGCCTGAAGGATCAGGGGGCTGTGGGCGTAGTTGAAATCCCGCCCGCGGGACGGGTGCTGGGAATCGGAACAACCTTCTCAGCCATCCCATTTTCTGCAGCATCCCTTGTTGGATCTGAAATTGCTTCTGGGAACAGAAAGGTTTGTAAGTTGTGTGATGGCTAAGGCCTTCTTCTACGGAGTACGAAGCTGCAGAGACTTGACCTCCAAAGAAGCAATACTCGTCCTCACTATTCATCTGATGGTCCAGATTGGAATGGGCGTGCAGACATATCACAATGCCAACATGATGCCCATCAACTGTCATCTTCTCCATGGGGAGATGACTGTTTATCAGTCATCACCATGACTTGTTGCTTATCAGCTTGGTCTGCTGTTGCAGATGCAGTGCTGTTTTAAACAGCTTTAGGCTCACAGAGTGTTTTTCATTGAGTGATTGGAAATAGTTGTAGCAGGCAACTCTTCAGAGCACTTCTGCCAGAGAATAGTTGAGGATTGTTGAGGTAACTATTGAGTTGCCAAAATGTCAATATAGAGACTGGTTGTAAAACCGCCACCTTACATAACTGCCTGGAGTGTTAGTATTTAACCAAGTATAAAAGCAGCCATGAAGCCACAACAGTACTATTGTTTGTGTAGCTGGCACAGTAGTTAAACATAACCATTTGAATTTAATTTAGACAACCAGCAACTGAACATTCTCTATATTGGTGGCTGCGAGAAGTAAATCGCTGCGATCAAAGCAGAGACAACCCCCCTCCTGCCCCTCATTGAATATGACTGCCCAACATTCTACTCCAAATGTCAAGCAAGAGAAGCTACTCTCTACAGAGCCCTTGGTATGATAAATTGAATATAATTTTGGCACTTTTACTGAATGAAACCAACTGAGCACAATCCTGCTTGCTCAATTGTCTTTTGCAATTCCCTCATGATTCATTCTTAAAAGAAAGATTATGCACTTGATAATCAAGCTTTTCCCTTGATTATCTTTGATACTTGCCGTGTTATTTCTTTATACGATTCGAGCTGATTTTCCTTTCGCGTCTTTTTTCTGGAATAGGATCCGGCCCAAGCACGATGGCTGAGGCTTATGAAATGCACATATACCGATCCCAAGGGAACTGTGCGAACCTGGGAAAGCGCTGAAAGACAGGTTCGTCGAACGATCTTTTCCTGGGAGTACCTTACTGGCTTCAAGCGACAGCTTGTATATCCTTGCCTGTGGGATCCATTGATATCAAACGTATTGGTAGACTGATTGACGGCATAAAACTAGACCCGACCCAAAGACTGCCCCATTGACGGTGTAGGCGTAGTGGCGATCTTGCAAAAGCCGTCAGGCCCGGAACTTTTGCTTCAGAAACAGTACCGCCCGCCAATCGATAAAATCGTCGTCGAAGTCCCTGCGGGGCTTATTGATGCAGGTGAAACGCCAGAAGAATGCGCGATAAGGGAACTAAAAGAGGAGACGGGATATGTTGGGGTCGCCGAGCAGACCAGTCCGATAATGTGGAATGGTATGTATCGGGACCAAGTTTGTGCCCGCACGAATATCTTCGAATTAGCTCAGTAGCCCTTGGAGCGCCCTATAACTATAGGCTCCTCTTGAGCTACCTTCGAGTCTTGCTATGGAGCGCTTACGCTTTTTCCGTCATAGATCCCGGCTTCTGCAATACGAACCTCAACATGGTGCACGTCCGTGTGGACATGAACCTCCCTGAGAATCAGAACCCGAAGCCTCAACTAGAAGACAGCGAATTCATTGAATGTTTTACAATGCCGCTTAAAACACTATTTGCAGAGACGCAGCGACTGGAAGCAGAAGGGTATGCGATCGACGCCCGGGTTGGTACGTTAGCAGAAGGTATTGAAATCGCAAAGAAGTGGAATTTAACTGGATAGATTTCTTGAAACTGCATATGAAAATAGACGGCGGTACAATAGGGCCGTTGATAGATAGTTTTATTGAGTGGCAATTCAAGCTGAGAGCTCCGGAGTTTGTTTCGTACCAACATACCTACGTCGCCTGGTCGGGTTGACCATATCCCATACGTACTCTCTTCGCAGGTTGCCGGTAGAATCAGGTGTTGGGGCCCTTTACTTGCTCATAATATTCCCTCAGTTTTCAACCCCTTGTATAGAGCCCAAGCGGCCAATGTCTTTCCATCCCTAACGCCCTCTTTCCACAATCCTTCTAGCGGCACCAGCTTCAGCGTGATTTTCTCACCTTCTTTCCTCAGTCCGGTCAATTGGCCCTGTAACTTGTCTATTTCGCTTCTTTTCATACGCTTTTGGCACAGGAACAAGGGAATGAATTCATCGCTTCCTCCAGGGGAAGGGTACACGCCATCCTGTAGTTTTTCTTTGGCTTCATCTCCTTTATCTGTATGATCTTGTGATCGAGCAGTAAGATTGAGAGTCAGTGTCGTCATATCAACGAGCTCGTCTTGTTGGATGGATAATCCTGTTTCTTCCTGAATCTCCTTTGCCGCACCGCCAGAAAATGTCCCGCTATCATCGAGCATGCCGGCCGGAATCTCTGGGAACGCGAGGGAGCCGGCGGGAATGCGGGGTTGGATGGTCAAAATGACGCGTTTCTCAGCATCGGAGCCGGGAGGGATGTCATCAGGTTGCAGGATAAGCTGGCGAAGCAGTCGGGCGCCCCGTTAGTCAAAACGCATTATCCACAAAAGTAGTGATTGATCTATCCCACCAGAATTCCTACGCTCCCGCCTCTCAGGAATACGCTTCCAGGAAGCGTCTCCCCACCATCGTTTGAAACGTCGGCTCTTAGCTTCACGAAACCTAAACGACCCCCACCAAAGAAATCCACTGCCTGTATTTCAATCTCCCGAAGCGCATAGGGAGCGGAATGAAATTCATGCCGTGTACATTTCTGTGTGGAGAGCGAATGTTGTAAGGTCGCGAGCCAGATCTTGAATGCAGGAAAGGAAAGAAGTTGGTTCTGAGACACGTCCGAAGTCAATCGGACTGGAACGGGAGGTTTGGTGTCTGGAAGAGTAAATGTAGACATCCTGTAGAGCGAAAGACCTTGGAAATGCCGTGAAAGAAGTCGAGTCCTCAAGCGCATGGAGGAGAACTGGACTGGTTGTGTAGGGAATCAAACTGCATCATGCCTTGCTGGGTTAGTTATGTAGTGAGACAGATGTCATGCTGATTCTCGCTTGTAGGCGCGCCCAAAGAAGCATTCGGCCCAACGCACCGACTATGAAGATGCAAAGATGACGAATTTGGCTACCTGGACCTAATGGTGATGCGCGTTGAGGGTCAGGAAACAGGAGATAGCCCAGTTGGTTACATAAGCAACTGACTTTCTGACGTTGAAACACGATGTGCTTTGTTGCAGCGAGATGTTTGCAGCTGAAATGCAAAGTAGATTCTAGTTAACCGATGCAGATGGATAGGTATGCCGGCAAAGTCATTCGTTACGCTGAGCACTGTCCTGCTTGGAATAGAGCATGGATCATTGATTGGCCGAATAGTCAAAGAATTCGCCATGGCCCAACGCATGCCGTGTGATCATTTGCGGAACAGCGAGTCCAGAGTCCCAATCCGTCTTCCTGGCTTGTCTCTCCCAAACCCTTTCTTTTAAGCCCGCAATCGTGGTTTATCGTTTGTCCCGCACTGCCTCAAAGTTCTGACGCCGAAGTTGGTTCCATAGACCCGGAGTGATGACCTTGTCCGCTGCATCATCCCACCTTCTGGCGTGCTAGGTAGTTAACTCGGGAGTCAATAAGAAGCACGGAGAGACATGAATTTTGGGGTCAAGGTGCCATCGTCCAGGCTCGCCGACCCCACATCCCTCGATCTACAGCAGCAGCAGACCGACTCGCCTTCGTGGACTCGGGGATTCTCTTCCAGGCGATCCGTCTTCTACCTACTATACACTGGCGAGGTCATGTGGAAGGACTCTTTGAATACCCCGTTAGTTTCCACTAAGCCAACGTTGTTACACGCCACGGTCTCTTCATCATTCACTTGATGAGATGCTGCGATCTTCTTTCACTTCTCTTCTCAACCTCGCATCGTCCCAGCTATCTATTAATACCTGTCTATATGTCGAGGTATTTGCCAGTGACTGTTTCTCTTCCGGAAATTCGATAAATAGGTGATTTCCGAAGTTTCCGTCGTCATTACCCTTGTTTTAATGCAATTTGCTCCTGGGTCTTCCGGACATATACAGATTCGACTTCTGTTTCCTTTCTAATATCCCTGGCCATTGCTCTTTCAACTATTCTTCAGAGCTCAACAGAAAGGAAATTGCATCTGAAGAAGTTCTTGGAGCCATCAACGATAGACTCTATCGAGAGCAGTGACGCAGAATAAAGCACTCGACCTACTGAAATTGGAACTTTCCGACGAAGAGACACAAAAGATACTCAAAGAGTGCTGTTTTTGTGTGATCAAAACACAACTTGAACCAGTCAGTGGTGTGTCAAACCATTTTCTTTGACATTGCCCTGGTGGATGCTAAGATCGGATGATAGCACAAGAGGATCTTTGCTTACAGTAGGGGTGTGAATGGAAGAGGGAAAAACAACAACATGCCAGAGCCAACACAAACAGGGCCTCCAGATTCTAGAACCATAAATAAATGTATCAACAGACCGGAAACTCCCAAAATTAATTTTTCGCGTCCTGGTGCTCCCCTTGCAATCTCTTCACCAGTTCCTCCCCTTTCAGCTTGTCGACCTGACCATCCTGCTGCAACTGGGCCTTCTCAGACATCTTCAATGTACTATGGTGAGTACTCCTGGGGTTCACCAAGAGTGTTGGTTCAGATGATTCTTTTGGATCAGAGGAGCTCGACGTCTCATAGACTGTGAGCTTTATTGCTTACTTACCAACCTGTATAATAATAGGTCGCACTTGCTCCAAGGAAACCCACCATCCACTCCTCTCTACCCCGTCTTATTTTGCGTCCAACTGTTTCTCTCATCCAGCCCGCAACTACGCCGGGCCTTCTTTTACAGCTCAGCCTCCAGCTTGTCTCAGATCACCCTTCCAGCCCGTGAGCCAGCCGAGTCGTTCCCGTTCATTTCAGAATCCCGCATCTTTACGTGTCTCTCCAAGTGAGGGGACCTTTGAAGCATCAGGTTCGGGAACTCGACAATCTCTATCAACTGGAGATAGCACAGACAGGGAGAGCTTTACTATCCAGTCGTCCGCGGGTTTCAGTCAAGGCAGGGCCCTTCAGCTAAATCCGAACCATATCAACATGGCTGAAACTCCAGGCGGGCCATCCCGTAGTCCGCCATCTGCTTCAGTTAGGCAAAACCAGAGCGAACAAGGAGCTGAACAACAGCAATTCGAGGAATCTGGCCGGGTACAGGCTCAGGGACTGCCTGTTCCATTCAGCAATCAAGGCAAGCTCCTGCGTCAGAAGTTAGTCGCGTCAAAACATGCTTATCATCGAGTCTAGGTGAAACCTTGGATGGTCAAAGTGCTTTAGCAACTCCCGACCAGTGGGCCTTCCTACAAGCGTCGCTTCAAGACGGAACGATTGATGGTAGTCCCCTAGATCCTAATGCAACGACAAGCTTTCAGATGCCAGCAGATAATACGACGTCCCGCGGTGTCCTACCGGAGGCAGACCATCCTGAAAATCATCTGCGTGAAAATCATCTGCGTGAAAATCATCTGCGTGAAAATCATTTGCGATACCGCTTCGACGATTCCACCCTATTTCAATACTCTTGGGATACATTTATTGCGCAAGAGCTAGAACGTCGCGCTCTATTTGCGCATGCTAATCAAGTCCCAGGTATGGCACCGATGAACCCGAATGCGTACCGTGGACCAAACTTCCACCCTTTGCCGATGACGGCTGCTACCGGTAACCAGCCACATAATCAGTTTCAATTTGCTGGCTATATGGATAGTGGGAACGCTTCTACCATGTCTGGGGTAGAGCCGACCGCTAGAGGGCCGCAAATGTCACGGGGGTCTTCTGCTCACACAAATTTCGTTCCCACACAGCCAGATCAAGCCACAATTCCGCGTCGTAGCCACATGGAAGCGTTTACGATGGAAAGCAGACCGCATCCGAGCTCATGGGATTATCGTAACACTCGCCGTCGCGTTCAATCAGAAGCGCTACTCCCAGCAATAGCAAACCCCTCACAATTACATGAGCCACCCGCGTCTAATGAATTAAACAGAACTCCGTTATCACACAATAACGCCATCGCCGCGCGCTATCTGAATGCGGGTCTGCGACACGCCGCTCATCAACGAGGGCCAGAAACTTTTGAACGGAGAACCGTATATCGCCGACGCGATAACTCGGGGGCAGCGGCAGCGGCAGCGGCGGCGGCAGCAGCAGTAACGGCGGTGCCGACGAAGAAAGGGCTTGACAACCAAAACGATGGACGACCGGCGCCCAAGGAAAGCTCTGAAATGAAGATTGATTTTGAATGTCAGATTTGTCTGGGCCAGCTGGTCGACACGGTGATGATTCCGTGTGGTCATGCTATTCTTTGTCGATGGTGTGCTGAGCAACATATTCCCTCGTTGCCAGGCAATCCCACAAGACTTCGGGGGCATGCAACCTGTCCACTTTGTCGGAAACAGGTTAGAGAGAAGGTATGTCTGTCTATCCCTACGTCCTGTGTTCACTGGATTAACTGAAGCCGCTGTAGTACCGAATCTTTACCCCGTGAAATTAGCTGCATCTACTCTCCTTTGGGCTCTTCGTTGTACTTGCATGCGATTTTACAGGACGTTGTTAATGCAAACATTTCTCGTCTTTTATACCCTGCATTTAACGAGCTTGCGCCTGCGGACGATTATCATTGTCAACGAAAAAAAAAATATCCGGCGATTTGCTCTTTCTGGTATCTTTGCGGAATTACGGTGTCTGTAAGAACCTTTCAGTGTCGCGTTTGCATGGAGGTAAAATTGGTTGTGCTTTTCTCCGAGTCTTCTTTTCACTTGCAGGCTTTGTGCGCTTGACTATCTTGTTCTTACATGAGTGATCCGTTTCTCTGTTGTAAGTTAGGATTTCCGATTCTTAGCTGTTAATCTTGGCGCGGGCTGGGCTCTCGGGGCTTCGGTCTTTTTTAAATCCGGATCATCATCGTTGACCTCATCCATGGGCTTGTCCGTTCCCGCCCGGGGATAAAATGGTCATCCACCCAGTACTATCCAACGAACAATGAAATCAGATTCGTTATACGTTCGTTTTTTTCTCCAAGGGTCGTGGAATTGTATGCGTTCCAAATTCAACCGCCTTGCGATCTAGCAGGGTTGGGAGAGAAGATTGTTGGTGGAGGAGGGGAAAAGGAAAACGAAACCCCCGTTTTTCCCCTCCAAAACAAAAATGTGATTTAAAAATGCACGTAAGCGAAGGGCGTTTTTTATTTCTGAGACATATGTAACTATTAATTCCATGGGCAAAGCGACGATTGCCTTGCTGTTAATGTTTTCTTATCCAATATATAAGAAAATTGACTGGGTAGGTAGCGGGTATCAGAGGCACACGCTTTCGGATTCTGGAAAACGGGGGTAAAAGAGGAGTAGGGATGATGATAATGGTGCCGTCGATCTTAGTAAGAGCGAGAATGAAGAAAGCCGGACTGGACTGGATTGATGATCATCTTGGATCTAGAGGCCAGGGCGTCATCAGAGCGGAGAGGTCCGGTGAAGCTTACTCTGCGTGTAGTTACGGAAGTGTGTACGGAGTAGGTAGCGAAGATGTGGAGGGGAAGTTGACAAGGCCCTCGTGCGTTGTTGAGAGGTTCGTCGATGCCCTTTTTGAAGGGTGGGCGTTGCTGGCTCAATGAGGCGGGCGCGGAGACTAAATGGAAGTAAAGTGATTGATGACACGTCGTCCCTCTCATGCGGACACAAGCAGCATCTGCTAGACAGCACAATCAATCAAAACTACCTACATATGTGTGTGCAGGGACCAAGTAGATTGATTCAACCCCTGGGATTTCTTCTGTCTTGAGGCTGGACTGGACCCAGCGATGTCTCTCAGCCTTGTGTTCTAGTTAACTAGCAGGCAGAGCATGGAGCAAAAGTGTTGTTGTCCGCTGCGGCTAACATCTCGAGTACCTGCGTGACCTATGGCAACCTGCTGTCTGCTCATGTGCCGCGCATTTTCTCAGCAACGCCGCATCTCTCGTTACTGACTTGATACTCGACTAGTTACCCCGGAGCGCCCACTTCCTCTGAATCCAATGAACTGGATATGTATAAAGGAGTAGCCTGGTGGGCTCTCGAGCTTTGTTCCGAGACACTGGAAGTCGGCCATGTTTCCAGGTAGCATGTGGTCAACTAACTAGTCCACATGAATAGCCATCTCCGGGATGCCCTCGGTTCGATTATTTCAGGGGGACGCTCCTTGTTCAGTGGCGTGGAGAGCATGGGATTTCGGTCGAATTTGTTCGCAGAGTGATCCCAGATTCACCAATGATGAAGCTCAAGTGTACGAGCTGCCAGCCCTTTCCAACCGATGTGGCGGCGCCACACACCCAAACGCAACTTGTTATGGAACAAGCAAGCTTATTTATTGAGAGCGGCGAGGCCATATCACCACCATTGGAAACTTCACTGAGTCGCACGGGGTATCGTTCTCCGTCCATATAAGTTACGCACATACATCCCATTCACCGAGAGTCCAGAAATATATCGATGTATTGCCTATCTTAAAGCACGGCCGCAGATAGCCATCTTCCTCCAGAAGCCTGAACGGGGTCCCCTGATCCATCCTTCGATCCATCCCTCCCCCTCGTCAAAGGATCTGTGGGCGAGTTCGAGCTGCTGCGCCTCAGCCTTCGACCACCAAATCTATGACACTGTGGCTCCCTTTATGCCCTTCACTTGACGTTTCTTAACAACCCTAATCGAGGGCCTCGAACGACCGTGTTCCAATAACGTTGCAGCTTCCGCGCTATCCGGCTGCTACCCAAGAAAATAGATACTCTTTGGAAATAGATTTAACATTGTCCTAGGTCTCACTATCCACAACCGCATTTCTTCCCTGCTTGGTGTAGCTGGGGCGAACGACAACGCAACCGTATGGTTTAAGAAACAAGGCTTTACGCAAGAAAAACAGTGATGCCAGATCGCTTTCTCACATCTGTTTCGTATACTTTTATTTTCGCCTGTTCGTTAACAGGATGTTACAACTAAATCCTGGCGTGAAAGTCTCCCAGCCTGAGAGGATCCTCTGACTGCTGATCAATGAGCAATGTCCCTCAGCGTGGCAAGCCAGTGGTTGGATGACATGGTATTGAGAGGAGTTGGCTGGCTCAATGTTTGAAACTAACTTGCGAGGATGGTGGGCATGCGTGCCCAGGGACGCTGAAATCATTGGCATGACCTCGAAAGATAGCGCGCCCTCGGGCAAAGGGTCGAAGATCCATTTACAGCAGCAAACCGTGAGGAGTGGAATGAATGTTCCTAAGCGTGAACTTGAACGGGACATTGACTGGATAACAAAGTCCATGCGGCGGTCAATCTTACCCTTTTGTTTCACTATGATTCCATACAGATTTCCTCATCACTGTCTGCAAGCTATGCTCGTGCTTATTGCTTCCTGTTCTATGGTTGATCAATGGCCATGAGCTCTCTATGATGAGTACTGCTTTTTGAAAGGCGCACCTGGCGTGATGGTGCATCCAATCATGGTTTCCCAATCTTTTATATCACAAAAGATTGATGTGCATTTCTCAATCTCGAACAGTTCATTTTTGAATGTTGGTCGGCAAGCACAGCCCATTCGCTTTGCGCTTCTACTTTTGATAAACTCTCCCTTTATCAATCTGCTGTTGTGAGAGAAAGCGGACATCAATCCTGTGGTTATAAATGCTTAAGGAGTTTGGAAAAGGCCAGCATTTACCTGATTCTGGCCTTTGATAGGCATAGTCATGCAATATACTCCGTAGTATCGAGTTTCTTGAGCGGGGAGCCATGTCTTGGGAGCGGTGTGGAACCTAGCTTATACTATATAAGCGATCTTTCAAACAATGATAGAGCGCTGATCAAGATCCTCATATACTCCAAAAGACGGGTGCGCCGGGACCACACTGAACCAGAAATAAGAAGAAAAAAAGCAATTGGAAACGAATCTAAGAATTTTAGAAACAAGGCGACTGCATCGAGTCCCCCGGAGCGGTGAAGTCTTCGGGGACTGAGGTCAAGCCACGGCCTCCAAAGACCGAGAAGAAGATCCTCGGGACTCCGCTTTGCCGAGCTAAACTCGTTTCGGCAACCGCTCGGGTGACTTGAAGCGGGATGGGCGTTTTTTCCCGCGCCTATAGGGTTGTTGGGCGACGTGCACTCCCGTGGCGGAACCGAAGTTAGGCCTGGGTTTCCTATATTTAATTTTGACTTGGACTGCAGCGGGACGCTTTTCTTTTCGATTTTGGAATAACGATGGAGTACGGAGTTGGTTGTTCCTTGGCACTAACTCTGTGTGTAGTCAAATGTATCCGTGAAAGGAAAAAGTCTCCATAAAGTCACGGAGGATACTCCGCTCCGCTGCATGTCGAAACAGACTTCAGAATAGCAGCTTTGAACAAAGGACCTGAACTGGAAGCATAACACAAGAAATTCTTGGTTTGCAAATCCGAAACCCAGTCATAGCGGCTAATGCAATGAGGAATTCGCTACCAAGGGGAAGTCCGTGAGCGACAGGCGGAAACGACATAATATAGATGCTCTGCATGTAGGTGGGAGTTTAGGGATAAGGTATGTATCAGTTATCCCGGATTGACATGGGTCTTCGGGTCTTGACTCTTGACAAGATGGCTTCGATCAAATTAAGATGGTTGGCACTGGTGTTTTCACCGCTCCGCACAACATCTTTGTCCTTGTCAGAGGTGGCTCAATCGATTCCCCAACAAATAGCTGAGTATGACAAATTTTTATATGCGTTGTTGTGGTTTTCCTGGTTTCTCCTGCAGTCGAAGCAGCCTAAAAAGCTTACCGCCCGAAAGAGGGCGAGATGGGCGAGATGGGCGAAAACAACATGCAAGTCCGTTGCAGGCTCTCTGTCGCAACTGGCATCATTGTATGTCGATTTCTTCATGCTCCTATGTCCGCAGCATAGCATTGTTGGTGGATGATCATGCAACTCCGGAAAGGGGCCCTTGATGCGGTAACTACTTCGAGGCGGCCAGGGGTCGTCAACCCGCCCGCACTAGTCCAAGATCATGTGACTTATTATGGCGTTGTCAGTCGTACCACCACCCCTTTCAAGTGTTTCTCCAAATGATGTGCTGCATACTGTGGAAAGGCATCCGACGGTATTTTTGGTGCCACGCCGGGAGCTGGTATCCTTGGTGGCTTTCCACGGCGGAAGCCGACCCAGAGCGTCGAGCTCTGGTAGCACGATTCGGTTGTCCTTCAGTTTTGTCATCAGACGGAGGTCCTGGCGGGCTCGATCAGCGGAAGATAAATATCGCAAGGGGTTTTGTTCCAAACTTCTCTCAAAGCCGCCGGGCTTCACCGCTGCCTGTGATCAGCGGGGAACAGGCTGCGGCGGTGATAGTGCTGTAAACTCCCGCGCCGCGATATGTCATCTCCCGGGTGACAGTCGCGAAGGAATCCTTTGTTTTCAGGCATACGAGCAATCACGGTGGAGATCTTCCGAAGATTCCTTTGTACAGTAAACTACATACCTTGGTGTGCATATGCGGTGCAAACTGTACTGTAGATGGCGAGGCTCGGGGTTAGATCCGTTTCGGTTATGGAGAAGTATGTACCTGCATTTAGGAACACTGCAAGGCTGCGATACTGCCTATCTATCCATGGAGAGGGTGAATGCAACTCACGGAGTTATCTGTTTGCAACAGATAACTGGACATTGTTGGGGGGTTGGCTTGCGGCTGAACAAAGGCTGCCACGGTAGGGCTTATGGTTTAGGTCTAAGAAAAGGCCATAATAGGCTATCTTTAGGAGACCCCGGCGCCTACTGGGAGACCGTCTTGAACGATATACTGAGAGCACAACGAGGATTTTCGCTGGCTGCGCCTCTGAGGAAAGAGACTCAGCTGATCTCAAGCCGAAGAGCCACGGCACTGGGCGTAATCATCTGAGCAAAAACGGATGAAGGAAGAAACTAGCAGACGGCGATCCAGCGGAGAGCACGGTAATCATTATATGCGCATCGTCAACAGTTGCAGTCATCATCACCATCATCATCATCATCATCTCATCATCATCATCATCATTATTATGTATACTCCATAGTTAATGCAGTTTAAACTCATTTGAATATTAAGGCATTATCACAGGCCGGATCGAAATACTTCTAGAAGACTGCCTAATTTAGATTTCGCGGGGAAGACTGGCTTCTGGGCTTTGCGCTCTGGGTCTTCATCTTGGACTGAGCCAGCTCGCTAAGTAGCTCCCTTGCAAAGGATAAAGCTCAGTTGCGGCTCATCTCCCAAAGCAGTCTGTGCGGCCATGATATCTGCGACCTGGGGATCCCCCTCGTGGCAGCAGTGTCGGTCCTAGGCGCTCAGGGAGTCCGGTGTTGGTGTTGTAAGGCTGCTGAGGGTCGATCGGCCGTGTTGCTGCGTTGCATGGGTCAGCGATTAAGATTTCGGTGCCAAGACGCGGGCTCCGCAGTGGTTCGCCTTTGGGACAAGGCGACCGGCCAAGCGAACAAAAGGGCTCGACGCCTTCTGGGCGGTGATAACCGGTGATCCCAGTTCTTTGGCCTTTTTGCATGGCCCCGCAGAGGTACACAAGTATAATTGTGTAAAAGGAGATTTCAAGCATTCTACTCCGAAAAACAAAAACAAAATTAACAAGTCCTTCGTTACAGCAGGAGAAAGAAAAATAATAATAACATGATCAGGGGAGCGCGTAGTTGTAATAAATAGCGACCAGCCTCTCTCTCGCAAGCTTGATGGTTTGGGCCAGAAGACTCCAGCGGTGGCTTGGATTCCGCCCAAAGACCAAGCTTGTTGACTTTTTAGCTCCCCTTGAAAAATAGGATGCTGCGTTCTCTCTGTTGAACAAGGTAGCGTATCCTAGTCTGTATTTGCTTCTGCGATCATGATCTCTCCCACCACAAGCAATGCCATTTGTCCCATCCCATCACGTGATCACGACTCTACGATGATGGCGCCGGATCACCTCACGTCCAGCAGCGGATCGCACGAACTTGGGTGAGAGTGCCCCGTCTCCCTCCCTTCTCCAGCGTCGGTTGCTTCGCTCTAAGCCTCCAGTCTTGTTGATATGTCAAATAGGAGCCTCATAAACCACACCGTCGAGCCGTATTCCGCCAGAACACCTCCCGAAACACCCCGTTTGGAAGACCTCCAACTCCGGGATAGGTCGCTCACCCCAGGGAAGTCGCGCAAGCGTCAATTGCCCCAGGACCCGGCCTCTGGCGCTGGTGGTGATGCTGCCGGTGCTGCTGCTGCCTTTCGTCCACGGCCACAACCGAACGTCTTCACCCCAAACTATGATGATGGAACCCACAGGGTCTTTGCTGGTGCTAAGAAGCATGCAGCTTACGACTTTGACTCGCCCGTGGCCTCAATGTCTATGCTGGAGAAGAGGAGCTCAGTGGATGAGATTCCTGTCAACAAGCTGACTTTGCAGCCCGAGACCCGGCAGATCACAGAAGAGCAGTTGATAAATGAGGTCCGGACCATCTATGCTGGCCTTGTGCTTGTGGAAAAGAAATGTGTGGAAATCGACCGTCAACAAGCCAATAACCCTACGACTCTGAATAATGAGCAGTGGCAGGCCCTTATCGCTTTGCATAGGACCCTTCTCCATGAACACCATGATTTCTTTCTGGCTTCCCAACACCCTTCAGCAAGCCCTGCCCTTCAGAAACTGGCCAGCCGTTATGCCATGCCTGCCAGGATGTGGAGACATGGGATACACTCCTTTCTGGAACTTTTGCGCCACAGGCTCCCTGAAGCATTGGATCACATGCTTGCCTTCATATATACTGCCTATTCCATGATGGCCTTGCTCCTAGAGTCGGTCCCAAGTTTTGAAGATACTTGGATTGAATGCTTGGGGGATTTGGCTCGCTATAGAATGGCTGTGGAAGAGTCAGACCTCCGCGACAGGGAGGTCTGGGCTGGGGTGGCAAGATACTGGTATAACAAAGCTGCTGACAAGTCTCCTCAGGTAGGGAGAATTCAGCATCATCTTGCTGTTCTTGCCAGGCCCAGCATTCTTCTTCAGTTGTTCTTTTACTCCAAATCCCTTATCTGCATTCAACCATTCCCCAACACCAAAGAGTCCATTCTTCTTCTTTTCAACCCCCTTTTGGACCTAAAGGAACCCTCTCACCATTCCCCTGTGATGTTATCCTTTGTGAGAGCTCATGGAACCTTTTTCAACAGACAGTCAATACTGTCCTTTCTTGAGTACGGGCTGGAATTTATATCATACCTGGGCACCCAGATTGGTCGCGTGGGATCCAAATGGAGAGAACAAGGAGTCTACATTGCTTCTGCCAATTTTGCTTCGCTCATGGAATATGATTCTGGCTCGTTTCTCAGCCAAATGCTCCTGGATGCCTTGGAAACTCCTATTGACATCGCAAGTATCAAAGATTCCTATCAGTCTACTTCTATTTCTCCACTAATTTTGCACCCTGTCTCCCATGATTCCCCCTTTCAAAACTCCACTGAAGTCCTCTCCTATGCTGCTTGTTTTACCTTTCATATTTTTGCATCTGTTCTGAAACATATCGGTGATAAGAATGTCCTTCCTCATGTACATGTATCTTTGGCATTTCTTTGGTCTTTAGCATTGGTTCCCGAGGCCATGTCCTACATCCAGTCTGAAATACCATGGCAGGGCTTGGTTACCTTCTTGAATACACTAAACACACAAGGCTTAAATGCATCTCGCCTGAAAAGTGAGAAATTTCCCATGCCTGAAAGTGGAATGAGACGCCACCTTCCGGAAGATTTCTCCATGCGCGGTTTAATTTGGAGCCAGTTCTACTATCCCTCGGATTTCTTCGACTTCTCCTCTCTTGAAGATGAAGAGGAACGGTCTTTAGAGCTTCCTAGTGTCACAGCACCTAGGACTGAAAGGTGCCTATGGCTAGGTCATCGTCTTGCGTCTGTGAGTGGGAGAATAGTGGCGGGGTTAAAAGCCTTTTTTTGCCCTTTTTAATGATACTGATTTGATTTGCTAGCTGGACGTCTGGATTTCATTCGACGAGAAACAAAAGAAATTCGTGGTCAACGACTTCGCCCTAGAGCTCAAAACCCATGCCAAAGGCCCGATGCTATTCGACAACGCGGCCCGCTTCTTTGACGAACGAGAATACCCAGAGACGCAATGCAAACAGAACGAGAGCGATGTGCGCATGGTCGACGCGGAGACTGTACAAGCAGTCGAACCCGACTTCCGAAGCCGCGACGGTACTACCTGACTCTTCAGCCGTAAAAGGTCAAGTCACAAAACGTACGCGATGACCGCGAGAAGAAAACCTCCGGCCGCAGGCGACGGCGGACTCTCTGCGAGGGTCCCCTACGACAACGACAACAACGAGACCCGCGACGTGGCTCATGCAAATACCCTACTGGCTACCGATTTGATCCGTTCCTTGGGACTGAATGTCGATGAAATGGATCAGGGATATTTGGATGGCCACACTCTGGGTGTGCGGCCAAGGAAATTCTTGCAGACTTGGATATTTTGGGATATTATTGCGGAGTTGGGTCTTACATGGCATTTGGGCCATATCAGGGGGTGTATTGACGAGGGACAGAGGCGAAAAATGGAGTGGCGAGGATCAGTCTCGGCTGAGTTGTGTAAATACAAGCCATACGTTACAGGTCGGAAAATCCTACATTTGGGTATTATCTTGTTTAAAACCCAATTTCGCATTGCATTTTGTGTATGTGTGTTGAATTACAGACATGCCGATTCCCGCTTGATCTTTTGTGTGGTACTGGATACCAAGGAGTATAGATAGTGCAAGGAAACTAAACAGCCCAGGCTTGATGGATTTCAAATCCTTCTAACCCTTTTCGGGTGCACGCAGAAGCAGGTTCCTTCGTACCGATTCTTTGCTAACTGATGCGCAAGGCCACATGTTTACGTGTTTGTTTTCAAAAGGCCCGGTGTCTAGGAAGACGAGCGCGGGTTGTATCTTGTGCACATCAAACGTTTTTTTGAATTTTTCATTTGCCTGTTTGTCTAAAGAACCCGAAGATTGCTCTTATGTGGTGAGACAAGGCCCATACAGAAGCCGACGAGATTTGATTCCGATCTCCCTTCATCACGATTGGGACGGGGACTTTCTTCCGATCGAATGAATGGCGGAGTTCCGCGCGAAACGAAAAAAAAGCGGGCGGGCATTCGCGTTGTTTAAAAGCGAAGAATAAGGTCAGGTGTTGGTTATATCGGTCGGGAATTTAATCGGAACTCGGCGTTTGTCATTTGAGGTCACGCGAATACTCAGTCCTTCTCGGGCTTTTCTTCCGGTCCTCTTTCATTTCTTTCTCATTCGTTCTTCTGGGTCAGAGAAGCGCGAATGCTGGCTTGGAGAGCTTTTTTCTTTTTTTGCTTCTTCTTCCAATCGTTCCATGGGTTGTGATATTCATGCTTCGATCGGCAAAGATATGAGTGGTTGCACGAGAATGACGTGCTCAACGCAAGGCAACGGAATGGTGCCTGCGTAGGCGGAATTAAGAAGAGTGGTACAGATGAAGCTCACTGTCCGATTCCGCTGCTACTTTGACCAAATAAAGCTTGAAAACGGAGCTGGAGCGCGTTGAACTTCTGAGTTGGGATCGGCTGAGAAACTGTGCGCTTGAGAGGCCGTCAATATTGCGTACGAAGCTATCACACATGTCGGCAGCCGCAAGATGTATGCAGGGTACTCCGTAGATCACAGCCCATTCGAGAATTCATTGGACGGATGCCGCTACCGTGGATCCTGTCGGTCAAGCTCGACCAGCTCACCGTGATATGTTGATCAAAGGTGTCTGTACACATTTCCACAAGCAGCCTCTAAAGGAGCCTATAATCTTTTAGGCCTCCAATAGCGCCTAATAATCGACCATTCCAGTGTCACGGAGGGATTGGTCTAGCAATCAATCATAGCTTTCAGACAGCCTGGGACAGATGTATGGAAACATCTCTCACCCAGTTGCTCATTTGCTTGTGGCCAATATCACTGCCAAGGCATAGGTCTTGAACTGTTGCCTTTTGAGCACAGTCATACAATGGGTCTCATGTCAGAACCTGACATACACAATGAACTTCCTTGGGCATTCAGATGCATAAATGGGGTGATATCTGGACACATTGTGTCCCTTCATCTTAGTGGTGATTCCAATATGTCGCCATGCATAAAGGGCAAGTGTGAGACTGCTAGAAGTTGCAACATTGCATATGTAGCAGCCCAAGCTTAGAAAGAGACAAAGCTGACTGTTTGGAGCAAGCCTTGCTTTTGATCTGAACCAACTGCTGGTTAAGTTATCAAGAACAAAGCTGCATGAAAAAGAGCGAAGAGATGATGTGGAACCCTTCCAAATAGTACTAGATTCACGATGTCATCTAATTGATGCAGAATCTAATTCACTGATATTGAGAAGCACTGCAGACCCAAGTAGAAGCCTGAATCCTCCAGTTAATGGTAGTTCTAACTGTCCGTGAAGAATCAACATCTCAGCATAGGACTGAGGTTCAGTCCACTTTCTGCTGCTAACCGCTTTGATGGGTCTCTTGCGCCGCTTTAACTAGTTAACCCCAACTCTGGTGTTGACATGAGAGAGAGTTCTGTTCGCGTTCAAGCTCACAAGCACTCATGGAAGGCATCTGTTTATACTGTTTTGGAGACTATCATGTCCTCCTCTATGCCCGCTCTGGGCATTCTGTCTAATTCCCTTGCTACACCAACACAGCTCGCAACTTCGTCCTCTTCTCTTGATGGGATTCCCGCCGATCTTGAGACATCAATTCGTTATGCCGGAATCAGACTGACTCAAGCAGCTGGTGTGCTGCTTCGGCTTCCACAAGATATCATTGCACAAGCCATTGTCTTATTTACCAGGTTCTGGATAGGCCCAGAAGGAGGAAGTCTCGCTATATATGGCGCGAAGGTTCGACGTCTTGATCATCAGTTCGGGCAGTGGAGCTAACAGGGTGTTTGAATACCTTTAGGACATTTCCGCTGCTTCCATCTACATAGCTGCAAAGCTTTCTTTCACTCCTGCATCTCCTCGCTCTGTGATCAATGTCTATGCATTCCTTTTTTCCCCTGAATCATCGCCGCTCCGCTTCGTTAATCCCACTGGCGCACCAGTCAGCGCAAACCCAGAAAGCTACTATGTTTCTGAGGGAACATACCAATCCGAGCGCCTCTCACTGATGAAGATAGAATCTACAATTCTGCGCACCCTTGGCTTCGACACGCATGTCGCCATTCCACACCCAATCGCCTTTACATACCTCCAGACCCTTGGCTCATCTACTCCTGGCGTTGTGCAACGGACAATTGAGCATCTAAATGCCGCCCTTTTCTCCCCACAACTATTATATGCAACGCATCAGCCCAATGCGCTTGCAGTGGCAGCAGTGTACCTTGCTGCAAGAGAGACAAGTGTGAAACTAGTGGGATGTGAATGGTGGGAAGTATTTGATGTTGATAGGGAGGAGCTGGGCTTCCTTGTGGTAGCTATGCAAAGTATGGAAAGATTTGCAGAAGCGGAGGAGGAGAAATGGAAGGGAAGAATGACGCCGTTGACTGCGGCAGATGTGCAAAGGGAAGTCGAGAGAAGGAAGATGATGGAAGAAGGAGGATGAAGCACCCGCTTGTGACCTTCATCACAGTTTACAACCCACGATCGGGACCCGTCCCATGGGTTGTGCCGATCTAGGATTACCCTTGGGAGTCTATGTTCAGACTATCGTTGGGACTCGAGTTTCAGCAACCGAATTAGCACAATGGCTCCTTTGCCCATTGGTCTAAATGGCTTGAAACTACGGTCGGTGCGAGTCGACGGCGACCTAATCGGTGAAATTTGACAGAAACCCTTTCAATCTAAGCAGCAAAGCCGGGGACAAACGCCCTATGATCTGTTCCCATTACTTTGCAAGTATTTGGAGAATCGCATGGCCTCACTCGGCGCGGCCCTGAATAAAACACCTGCATCATAACATCTGGCCCATTATTTACACTGGTCTATGACTCAGAATCCCCCAAACTGTTTGTGACTATGGGCTCTGAAGACAGCTGGCCTTATGAAGATACGTGCATGTATTTAAAACTGCTGGTTTCTTTAAGGGTTCCACATACTTTGTTCTAAAGAGATGGCTTTCTTTGAGGATAGGATTGTAGTCACGAGCGACTTTTCTCTCCATCCATCCAGCACCTGACATGTTCACCACTAGTGTATTTAGACCACAGGGGGGTAAACAAACAGCAATTTGATCAAATAATCCTTGCTTGATGATTTACATAGTCTTTCACTAGTTACTGTTTGCTGAACTGGTGATAATGGTTGACTGATTTTATGATCACGTGGATGGCATCATTCTCTGGTTGGGTAACTAACTATATCGTAGGTAACTATCTTAATGGCTTCGAGAGGAGTGACATCTTCTCAGCAACTTGGGAAAGCAAAATCCATTAAATCAAATTTGATTGCTGATTTGCTTCATATCGAATCATTTTCTTCCCTTAAACACACAGTTTAAATCTCCCTGATAGAGCACCGGTTTCCACTACTGCTTGACACAGATCTCCCCCGCAGTAAACGATGAATTACATCCGTACCTGGCGTGACAAGCTCGCGCCGATCTCCCACACTTCTACATTTCGCTCCACCGGCCAGATAACACCCGAGGAATTTGTTCTCGCGGGGGACTATCTCGTATACAAATTTCCCACATGGTCGTGGTCCGACGCCCCGCCCGCCAAACGAGTTCCGCATTTACCGGAAGGCAAACAGTTCTTGGTTACTCGCGGCGTGCCGTGTCACAGGCGGCTGGATGAGAACTTTGCTGGGGATGCGGGTAAGGAGGATGTCATGGTAAAGGATGGGCTAGGATCTGATGGAGGCAAGGAGGGTGAGGGCGAGGATGACGGTTGGTTGAATACCGGCGGCGGTGGTGGTAGCGGTGGCGGCGGTAAGGACCAAAGTGCTGGAGCTGAAAGGGAAGCGAGAATAAATGATGTTAGGACTGTTGATGAGGCAGGGAACGTGGGTGAGAAGGATGAGGAGGAGGAAGAGGAAGAGATTCCGGACATGGAGGACGAGGATGACGATGAGGAAGCCATTATTAGAGAACCATTTGGGAAATCCATGAAGGCGTGAGTCTTTCAGTCTCATACACATTCTCTCTCTTTAAACGGCGTATCGCATTCTTTTGCTTTACGTACTGACAGTGAGTGACAGTCCGCTACGCACCTACTCGCTTTATATCACCTATACACCTTGGTACCGGACACCTCGCATATATCTCTCCGGCTATCTCTCACCGTCCGAACCTCTCGCACCCCATCTCATGATGGAAGATATCGTCGGTGACTACAAGGACAAGACCGTAACCCTTGAAGACTTTCCATTTTACGATGGAAGCGTGAAAATGGCCAGCGTGCACCCATGCCGACACTCCAGCGTCATGAAAATCCTCCTTGATCGCGCTGATGCGGCCTTGAAGATCCGGAGACAGAAACTTAAACGTGCAAATGCTACCGGTGAGGCAGCAAAAGTGGAACGCGGGCTGGAAGGGTTAGTGGACGACACTGCCCAGCTGAAAATCTCTGGCGGACAGAATAGGGCTGGACATGTATCTGCCACTGGTGCCAATGCTGGGGATGAATGGGAGGTTTTGCAGCATGAGGGGAGTGAAGAGGATGAGGAAGATCAGCAGGTCGCTATTCGTGTCGATCAGTATTTGGTTGTGTTCTTGAAGTTTATCGCGAGTGTTACGCCTGGGATCGAACATGACTTTACAATGGGTGTTTGACTTTAACTTCTCTCCTTTCTCCCCAGAAATTAGGTGGTTTATCTCAGGTATTTGGCTTGAAATGTGTTTCTTGATATGTTGGTGGCAGAACACCATAACTCAATATTTCCTAGCTCTTATCTAGGTTAAGATTGAACCCGACTTTGATCCAGACTCTGGGCATCTGTTCGAAGAAATCATCACATCATGCATAATACACATGAGTTGCATTTTCAGAGCTCTTTCGCACTACGGAGTATATACTCAGGTATTGTGGACAAAAGGGGTGAATAGAGAATGCCGATTTGGCAGTGAAAAGTAGAGACAGGTGGCTGTGTTGGTACAGGTTTCAAAAAGCAAAGGATTTCCCTTTGTAGGAGGTTGAATGAGCATGAGTTAGTTACATGTCGCCGCCCATGACCCGTAGAATGACCGAGAAAAAAAAAAAAAAAACGGCAGTTGCCAAAATAGGCAGAAGCATCGCCAAACAATAAAAAGCTCAAAATATATAGGAGTACTATTTTTCAAGATATTGCCAAGAACAGATTTGACAAGTTTGAACAGGATAAAAGCAGAGATTCCGTCCGACAGTTCGCCAAGTGATATAGAGGCATATCCAAAATATCGGTATATATAAACGTATAAATTATCTGACCCAGCAGATGTTGCAGCGTCAAGATTCGAGCTGCGTTGATCCAAATGCGGTCCCAAAATTCGTGCTGTGCTTGAACCGGATTTCGGGCTCCAGTTCTGGATGTCCCCCTTTCTCATCGCCACCATCTTCTTCGTCGGATGAGAGGGACGGACGGGATAGGGCTCTTTTAGCTTCTTTCAAGAGCTTCTCGTCGAGCTCCTCAAGAAATTCCATGTCCTGCCTGAGCTCGTTTTGTAACCCCAGTGGTTCTTGGAGAGCAGGATCTTCTTCCGGGTGTTTAGGATATGCAGCTGCATCAAGGCTTGATATGGGAAAAAGGGATGGCATTGGTGCAGGTGGGAAATCATCAGGCAATGATTCGGCCATGAGGAACGGATATTCGGTGTCCGCTGGTTGATCAAGAGACGCCATTGGAGTGAGATCAATGTTGCTTGAAACGCCGCCAAGTGGCGACGCCAAACAAGGAGGTTCTTGAAGAGGCAGAGGTAATTTGAGCTCCGTCCCAACGGGCTGGTGAAATGGAACGGCAGCAGGGGCTGCAGTAGCGGCGGAGACCGTGGGTGACACTTTGGCGGCGATATCTGGCGGTAGTGCTGTGGACTTCAGGGTTATGCCGTCCAGCGAGCTATCTACGAACTCAACTGGAACACCTACAGGGCCAGGGCGATCAAGAGGACGGGACTTGGGAGACAACGCCTCGTCTAGCGACGGGGAAAACCCAGGACTGAGGGGTTCGCGATCTGCATGCGGTACATCCTCTGGAAAGACCCGTGAAGGTTTAACTGTCGGACTGGACCCTTCCCATACGTGGTGTTGTTCCTCCGTCGCGGAGCCAAACATAATATGGGCGTTTGCTCCTGTCGCAACTGCATCACCGCCTTTGCCACCGGTCCCTTCCAGCTCCGCGATTCTCTGCTGCATGATACGGCGCTCCTTTTCCCACAGCTTACGCTCTTCTGCAAATGCAGCTCGTTCGTATTCGAAACTGGTTCGCTGACGTTCGAGGGCAAGACGGGCTTGTTCAATGTAGCCGGGCAAATCGATTGCGTTCCAGACCGCGGTGGGACGAGACGTTGGCTCAGGAGGTTCAGTTTTTGCCCTGGATAGACTCATGTGGGTGTGACTGGGGAGAAAAGGTCCTCAGCCCAAGAAGTTGAAAGATGAGATGTGTAGTCTCGGTCAAAGCAAGAAGAAAATGGTCAAATACTTGGATTCATATTTTCCTCACCCGATGACTGAACCTTGTCGGTGGCTTTCCAGGCGGCAAAACTATGGCGAAACCCTTTTTCCTTCCACTTCCTCCTTACAGAATTGAGTTCCAAGTGATCTCCAGCCGGTCCCAATGGCAAGTTAACGGTCGTAGAAACAACATTTCAAAACGGTGCCCATGGTCGGTCGTTGGGCCGAAGTGGAATTGAAGTGTTGAAGTTTTGCGGGCGTGAAGATGTCATTGTTCCCCACCAAACCGCCACTTGGGGGGGATTAACTAGGCTTAGTGGGAAGTGCAGATCACGCCCCATCCCGGCTCCAGCCACGCGCATCCATCGCTTCAACGTCGCCCTTCAACTTTCAAGCTCTGGCAGCTAGTTATCAACATCCCTCAAGCTCTGGCAGCTAAGAATTCTCTCTCCAAATCCCAACGCCCCATCGAGGTACTGTGTATCCTACCATTGTTAACCACAGCACTCTCTTGGCATTGTGAATCGACAGTCCTGTGCACAGATTACAAGGTTCGCCAACCAGAAGCCTGTTGTCAAGAAGCTTTTCGACTTTCTGGTCTTTACGTCACCCGATGGAGCTCCTTACAGAGATGCTTTGGAGCTTAAGCTATTGACCATCATCATTGATCTCCAGTAGAGACAATCTGCTAGGTGCTATGGTCGTTTCAAAGCTCTGAGATATTCTGGAAATGCTTGACCTTGTGCCCGTTTACTGAAGACGATGCGTGTTTCGACGCCAGGCCACCAAATTACCGGCTTACACTCCTCATGCCGGCGGACGATGCTGCCTGTCGAGACTCTCTTTGCACCAATTTAAGTGCATGGCAACTCCGCTCCCTGGAAATCGCTGTCCGAACCGGCGCATCTGTCTCTGTGCTGGCTTGTCTTCTTGTCATTGCAAGCTATACTTTCAGTCGTCGCTTCCGCACTCCACTTAACCGGCTGGTTTTCTACGCGACATGGGGCAACATTCTCGCGCATATCGCAGAATTGGTGGCACGGTCGGGACCCAAAGCCGGTGACACTAGCTCACTCTGCAAATTTCAGGCATTTTTCATTCAATGGTGTGTTTCCAATTGAGTTCTCGCGGCTTCTTACTTTCAATGTGAGCCGACTAAAAGAAAGAAAGGTTTACATCGGCAGATGCTCTCTGGAACCTATGCATTGCCTGTAATGTCTATCTAGTTTTTTTTCGCCGGTACAGTATCGTCGAGTTGAAAAGATTAGATTGGAAGTACTTCATTATTTCCTACGGACTGCAGTTTATCCCTGCACTGGTGTTCTTCTTCATCAAAACAGACTCCAGAGGAAGGGTTTATGGTAACGCCATTGTATGCTGGTTTTCAAATTCCTTTTAAACTCTACTAATATCTTTTTTTATCAGATCTGGTGTTGGATTAGCCGTCCATGGGGCGTACTTCGTCTTACCGTGTACTACGGTCCCGTTTGGTTTTCGTTTATCGTGACGTTATCCATTTATATCATTACTGGCATAAGGATATTTGTGCAGGAAAGGGGAATTCACAGTCTTACCGTTACGGACCAACTTGTTCTGAATCCTCCACCACGACAACCGAACGAGCAACAGGTCTCCGAAACCCTGCAAATGCCACGGGAGTGCCTGCACACTTTCAATAACCGCGCGACATCCGGACACCCTTCTGTAAGGGGGCAACTGAGGACACCCTCTACTTGGACTATCCCTAATCGTTCCTTGATTCCGGAGGACCAAGCAATGACCGGCGGTCAGGTCTTAACCGTGGGTTCGTTATCCAGTATCTCGACTCAGAGTCCTCCAGAAAATGAGCCGAAACGGGTCAATGCTGCCTCTCTCGGCCAAACAGACATTGGGGCATCTTCAAATCCCACGAACATCGAACGCCGGGGTCAGGCCCATCCTGCGCAGACTCTTGCTGAGCAATACTATAGTAGTCTAGAATCCCTGCCCGAGTTAGCCGACCTGAGGCGCCCTTCCTATCTCACAGAGATTGCTGAGCTCGAAAGACAGCTGAGCTTATCAACTGAAGGCCCAGACAAAATGGAGCGAAGAGGCTCCGTCGAACGGAGAAACGCAGCTCGCGCTTATGCCAAATTTGCATCTATATATTTTATTTCCTTAAGTATTACCTGGGTATGACTTACTGGGATCTCGGTGTGAGACGTTATTTCAGCTTGCTAGCACGGGCTAACGACTCATTCAACAATAGATACCTGCAACAACAAACCGAATATACATATTCGTCCACCCCACAAATCCAAACTATGGACTACTACTTGCCTCAGCCATCGGTTTACCATTGCAAGGATTATGGAACAGCATCATCTTTTTCAGTACCTCTTGGTATGCTGTTAAAGCGGTTCTAAGGACATTGAGGTCACCCCGAGACTGGGCAGTACCGATAGCCTTCAAACAACCCTTGATGTTAATCCAATCTCTAAAAGTTCTAATTGAGCAAAGGCGGATACATGTTCCATCTCCAAGGGAGGGTTAGGAAGTTAACGAATTTCTGGTCTAGTACATACCAAACCATTGGATACTTTTCAAACTCCAGTTTTAGGTTAAAGCTCATTAGATCATGCAACTTTCAATTGTTGCTGATTACCGAGTGTGTCCATCGCTCACGAAGCGAAATGGTTGAAGGTAGTTTTGAAAAGAATTCGCCCACTTTGACTGCAAAAAACTGTATCCATGCTGAGTCTGGATCTTTGGATGTTTTTATTCCTCCATTTCTTTTTTTTAAAGTTCATTGTGCGGCCGACGTCTACCCAATCTCTAACGTCAAGGACTGATCCGGGTCAAAGGCATTGTGGCGCCTTGGAAGTTTGGTCTAAGGACATTCTAGGTCATTGATACACAAGCCGTTTTATTCACCAATGTTTGGACCGTGAGTCCTGATGGCAATATATCTAATTTTGATATAAATACAGCGAAAACTGACGAACTAAATTGATTTATTTTGATTTGCCCATGGAGGACCCATGCTGGGCGTGAGTAGGCTTTGATACGAAGCATCTATGTTTATTTTTAGACAAAGATGAAGACGTTTCAAAGTACAAGTGGATTATTCCGAGTATTATCTATTAGCACATGGTCTATCTGTCGACGGAAAATGTGATAAAAAGAGCAGCGGTATATTACCAACCACCTGTCCAGACGCCAAAAAGCAACAACCAGGAAGGGTATAATATCCGTTTGCGCAGCACTCTGCCAGAGCCGAGTTCTGAAAGCAATACGTCCTATCGTAGACGCCTTCTATAAACCCCAAAGCCCCACGCTGCTCTTAACATCGCCAGTCCCCATGCCATCCCTAAGCTATCCCAAACGACATTGAGCTTGCTGCCTTTTACTTCTCTCCAACCCACTGGCACCTCAACAACGGGAATGTTCGCGAACTCCGCCAACATGAGCATTTCAACATCGAAGATCCAGCCTTCGGAGTGCATATGAGGAATTATATAGGGTAAACAGGCCCGAGAAAAGAGTTTAAATCCACATTGGGTATCTCTAATTCGAGCTGTTTGAGGAGGAGTGAGAAGGCGAATGGTGATGTGAAAAGCGTGCATGAGAAAGTTCCGGAGTTTGGAGCGCTAATCGAGGTGAGGCTTGTTAGTGGAAAGGGCCGTCCTGAAAGAGAAGAATTTCCTTTACCGTACCTTAACCACAGCTTCGCTTCCTACTAGATGCGCCCTTGATCCCACAGCCACGCCCCGCAGTTCTGAATCTTCGGAAAGTTGACAAGCCTGGACTAATTTCCCGAGATCGTCGAAATTGCTCGCACCATCGGCATCGGCGAAAACAACATATTGGCCTCTAACATGCCTCATACCATGTGTGACGGCGCCTCCTTTCCCCCGATTCTGTTGCAATTTCACTACCCGGATTGTCCCGGGCGGGATGTGTACACCTTCTCCCGAGACTGAAGTCCATGGCCCAGCATGGACTTTTGGATGGAGGGATAGCTGGTGATCTCTTGCAAATGCGAGTGCCGTTTCAATAGTCTTGTCCGTTGATCCGTCGGAAACTATTATCATCTCCCAACCCTTCGAAGGGCCTGTTGGGGTACCGGGGTTATTTAATATGCGTTTGCGCGCGGTTCCTAGTCCGTCCTGTGTGGGATTGGTTTCCCTTGTCTTCTCGGGCGTCAACGTTCCGTATGCTCGTTCTAGATAATGTACCGCTTCTTCCAGCATTCCCGGAAGACGGTCCTCCTCATTGTATGCAGGTACTACCACTGACATGAACAATTCCGCGTCTTCTAGGGCGATGGTTTCTTTCTTTCCGGATCTTCGAATTCGAATATTATCATACCAGCAGGGAAGTGGTTTAGACGGCGTAACAGAGCCATCCTCTGTAATCGTTTGGTATGTCTTTTCTTCGGGAAGCGGAGGTCTCGGGACAGGCGCAAAGAGGAAAATGAAGGCGTACCCCTGTAGCATATAAATTAGTTACCTGAACCAAAATCAATTCCCGACAACGAATTCACGAACAAGTATCGCAAGCCCAAAAAAGCTCGAGATGACGAAGCCTATTAGGTACGGAAGCGGAATATCTGTCACGACCTGCGCGCAAGACAGGCACATTTCCCAAAAGCCAGACGTGTCCATGGCTTCCGCAGGCTCTTGCAGGGCTTGTTCTGGTCAATTGACCAGAACTCAAAGTGGAAATCCAATCAGCCGACGTGTCATTAAGATATCTTGTAGGGCCATAAGCTGAAACTACTGCAGGACAAGCAATTAACGGTGTGGTGCTCAGGTCCTCAGAACAATGACGCTCCAACCAGATGGGCGCCACAGTGTCCTCTAGCGTCAGGGGCTGGTTTAGTCAGCCGCATGTCATGTGACACGGGGCCTTGGCGGGGGGGCCAGTTGAGCAAGCTTCGGACAACTCTAATCCAACCACGGTCTCATCACTCGGTCGAGGACCGTTAGGCTTAATGGATGGCTGGTGGTGACATGCGGCTTTCAGAGCCAGGTTGCATCTTATTTTCAAAATCTTCATCATGCGGTGGTCTTGGAGGGATTCGAGACTCTTCTGTTTTTACATAGTATCGCGCCCAGGCTTTAAGAGGCCGCATCTCCGACCCCAAAAGCAAGCAGCAAGTTGATAATGGATCCGTTTACACTCGCCAAATCCTGGCTGTGGCTTTTGTGTTCCTTTTCTGGATCTGTTCTTAGCCGAATTCTGACATGCAATCTCTGGGAGAGGTAAATTTGCTCCTTGGAATGTCAGTGCATAATGCGAGAACTCGAGGATGTTCCTTCCGGTTCGCTCCGCTATCAATTGTGATTTTGAACCACCGCGGGGAGACTCTGCCTTAACCGTCGGGAAAATTGGGAATCCTGCTTGAATCCTTGGTCCTAATGACCTAATGGATGTCGACTTTGTCGCAGATCCACTCTGCGCCCGGCTAAGCTTGACCCCGTTCCCACAGGTACAGCTTCTTTCCGGGGCCATTATGACAACAGAAGCTGGCGCTAATTCATGCTCGATGCGTATGTGTATACGGTAGGTTCTTGCTTTTCGCTTTTGCACCAACGACAGGCAATTGTGCGATGGGAATATTTATAAGACCTACGGAGTATAAGATTCGCCTCACCATATCCTTCTTAGCTCTCCGCTAAGACCAACGAGTTGTTCATGTTCTGAAATTGATAAATGTCTCTCCATTGCTGGCGGTTCTTGTCTCAGGAGAACAAAACCAGGCACTGGTCCCAATTTTATTCCACTCTTTGCGGAAGCTCCATTACGCATCTCAAAGGAATCGCTGTCGGCACCTTCGTCTTCGCTTCGGCGTGCGCCACCCTAAATTATGCCGATAAGGACGCAAACCCATTGCCAGACTTGCCCCAACACTTGAAGACGATTGAATCACACACGGGCGCTACTGTGGGTTTCGCTGGTTCAGGAAAGGCCGGAGTATGAGAAATAACCCCCGGAGTATAAAGCCACTCGAAACTTCCATTTTTTTCGAAGCTCACTTCATTTGTACATGATCATTAATGTTACCCATATCCCTCCCTTTTAAATGCAGCGGAGCCCTGAAAATCTTACCACATTGGTGCCTTCATGTAACAGGGCAGTTTTCAAACCATGCCACCCCAGAGAAATCTGGTCTTTATTGTGCAATGGCCTGTTGAGAGTATGTGTGTTTCTTTGGCCTTACAGGACCTTTTATAAAAGCTGTATCTCCAACCCAAGAGGCTTCAATTCCAATAAATATTATGCAGTCGTACGCACTGTGTGATGAGCTCAAATGCTTTGGACATGTGATAAGATGCAATATCAGATTGAGGTCAACATCCCCAATCCTAAGATCCATTATTTAGCCATAAGTCCTAAAGGTCCTCCCAATGTGCCTCGGAGCTCAAATTGTTGACGAACATGACTCAGCGATCGAAATATTGCTGACTAATCTGGTGGCTGCTGGCCCAGCCACTTATTTACCTGGCGGTGCATGGATGCCCCAGCGACGACAACCAGCTTGGTGACGATTGACGGCTCGGCACGATGGAGAGGCGCATCACTTGTTCCTGGACTTCACTTTCGAATCTCCAGTTCAGCTGCTCAGAGTTCCGGTGTTTGACGTGCAAGTCTAACCATCAGTCAACCCCTATGGCTAAAAATTTCTCATACATTTTCAAAACACGCTCGGGGTAATTATCAGTGATTGGTTTCTGTGTCGGGATTTTGTTCTTTGGTGAGGGTGTAGAGCCAATTACTCGAGGGCTCAAATGGCTACGTGGACTGAAAATGTTGGCGAGAAAGCTGCGGGTGCCTCCACGAGTTCGACGCCTACAGAACCGCCACGAGCTTTACTTAGCGGCCCAACAACTGGATTTGAGTCGCCAACTATTTTGCCAGTCGACTCCCACCACGGTTTACCACGCCTACACGATCCTCTCGAGCCGGAGGTTCCTTTGAGAGAGGTCCCTGCGAGATCTGCCTGTGAACCATTGACGACGAGACAGACACCGAGACGTCTCCAGAAACCCAAATCTGAAGGACAGATTTCCTCGCCCCAGCCCGCGCATCGACGAGCGAAATCAGAGTTCTTTCAGTCTAGTAAAGACAGTATTGTTTCGACAGATGCATTGGAGGATGTCACGCTCAACACAAACGAAGAAACGCCCAAGCTGAAATCAAGCCCCGGAAACAGACTGTTTGCTGGTTTATTTCAAGGGGAATCCGCGCCTATCAGGCTACGCATAGTCCCTACACCGACAAGGGGAAAGGACCCGACCTCCGCAGCACCCTCTCCTACGCCTCAAAGCCGTCCTTCATCTCCAACAAAGAAAATGGTGGTGACACCTTCGTTCAAAAACATTGCGTATTCGAGCCCATTTTCATTTTTTGGGTCGAAACAACAGAAGGAACAATCCCTCAAGATGCCGGAACCCGCGGACGATGAATACCTTAACCTTGACATTGACGCCGCGCTTTTCCGTCCCGAAATCAGCAGTCTTTCACCTGAAGAGGCGTTACTTAGCTTTCAATATAACGCCGAGAACCTAGTTCGCCAGTTGCAGAGGGCCTACAAGCAACGTACATTTGCTTTACACCAAGCGCTAGCCGAGAAGATTGAGCAAAAAGAAGAACTGGAAGAGACTCAATCGCGACTTCAGAACATGAAATCCCAGCTGGACGGAATGGCTGACAAGGTGCTCGAGCAGGAGAACGAGATGAAGGTTTTGGTTGAGGAGTTGAAAATAGAACGATACAAGCGACAACAGGAAGAGGAAGCACGACGGCGAAGTATTATGCTGGTTAAGAGGCCTGACATATCCGAGCCTGCTGGAATGGAAACTCACAACCCCAGGAGACACTCCAAGAAGTCAAGTGGTGCGTCCTTGAGTGGTGATTCTGGATTCGAGTCTGCAGATGAAAGCGTGTCTGGCAGCATATTTTCAAAGGGGACGGACGACACGGTTCTGACAAGGCCCGCCTCCATGATATCCGTTGTTGTTGATGTGCCGCCAACCCCGGCGTACCAGTCATCGCCCCTAAAACCTCAGTCTACACCTTCACTACGCCCATCAACCTACGACAGGGTCCTCAAAGGCTTTTCAGCCGCTAGTTCTTCCCTGAGCAATCTAACTGCTCCTCGTTGCCCCAACTGTCTAGGGGCCAAGTTGTCTGACCCAGGCCATGTCGCTAGTATATTGCAACAGGAGAACCGTGTGCTCAAAACAAGAATTACTGAATTGGAAACTGCTGTTGAGGATTGTATCACTCTTGTTGGAGGATGATTGAATATTTAATTGCGCCATTGCTTGATCATTGCACTAATGTTTGGAAGACCTCTGTTTGCGAATACACCTTCCTGGATTTCATGATGATATTTGAACCATGATGGATATTATTTCTTTTTTTTTTCTTTTGGGTGTGACAGTTACAATTTCTATATGCCCAACTGTCTAGGAATGGGTGGACTTGTTTCATGGTTTCAGTTTTCAATGTTCATGCAATATAGACACACCCCTCATGAATGCATGCAAATGCCATTTCTTTTCTTTATTTAACTAACATGCTAAAGTCAACATAACTCAAGTGAAAATACTTAATTAGAAGCAACATGGCTGCTGCATGATGGCCATGGTACCTTAATGCACTTCCCCAGTACTGATATCTTACAGACTGTGATTCCTCTGATTTTAATGTGATATGAAAGGAGTATTGAATCAATCGCTGCCACTAACACCATACTCCTTTTGCACATCAATACACCTCACTCCTCTTGCCTCCGCAATCAGCCCAAGTAGACCTTGGCCAACATCTTTGATCTCATTGTATTCATGAAGAAGACGAATATGGCGTTTTACAATGATTGCTGGGTCTGGAGGGGGCCTATTCTCAGGACCAATTGATCTGTAAAGGTTATTAGGACGCGATTCAAATCCGAATTGTTTCGGCAGCAGTGGTTGACTTCGAGTTGTCGGGTAAGAGAGGATTAGCAGAACCGTACTTACTTGTATTTCTTCTGGGCATCTGAGAGAAGCACTTCTGTTTGAGTTATTTGGGATTGAAGCTTGGAGATGCTTGCTTCAAGGGACCTCTGGTGATAGATCAGTGTGTTTTGTTGTTAGCAAGCTTTAGAATCACTTTCGGTAGGTAGGATGTGAAATGCTGATGGACTAACTATTTTCCTTTCCTGGTCTGGAGTAAGTTCAGGTACTGATTTTGAGGTACTTGACTGTACGAGTGTAGTGCTGCTGCTGCTGTTTTCTCTTACTGACAATTCTGGAGATATTGAAGACTGATGAAGCTCTTCATTTCCAATCTCTGACTGTTGCTTTGTAGACATTGTAGATCAAGAAAATAGGTTATGGATGCCAGGGTAAAGGAGGAACATTTGTGTTTGATAAGTCCGATGCTGTTGAGAAATGTCAATGTCTGTTCCCTTCATGAACTCTGATGATGAATGGCACAGGCAGACATAATGCTTGGCATCAAAGAGTTATGTGGGCCCATGGGTCTCGGCTTCTTGGCAGTGGCTTACCTAATTGCGGATCTTCGCGCTTTCGTCGGAACATAAGGTTCCCTCTTTCATGCTCACATTCAGGCCTCACAGCGCAACATCATCTTCCTTTTCATCGTTATGTTACGCCCTCTTACTAGCTTTGTTGTTCGCTATGGAAACTAGATCTGTATTGAATCTCACTTAGCCTCTCTTTCTGATGTGTTGGTTCTTTGCCAGACACAATTTGAGACCCTCATTTTCACCACTCTCTTGACATTTGATCTCTCAGTTCTCGTCTCAACTTTATAAACCTTTCAAAATCAAATCTTCCAAAACAGATTTGGAGCCTTGATACAGCCTCAAGATGAACAAAATGGGGTATCCCAGTGCTTTGGCAGTCCTTGCTGTGCTGTGTTTTGCAGGACCTGTTCAAGGTCATGATCATCATGGTGGCTTACCTGAAGGCCAAATCGTTTCTGGTGAACCTCTTGTAAGTTGCAATTGCTATCCCAGTTCGATCGCCTTATTGACTCGCTGCCTTACTGGCTTACTGACACTTCTTTGAATCCAGGACTCGATCTTATGGATTCATATCGGTTTAATGATTGTTGCCTTCGGTTTCATCTTCCCTACCGGAATGGTCTTTGGTGTGAGTAGTTCCGGATCCCCAAGGCAGAATTGACGGATATGTGATCGAATCTAATGTCCATGTTTCTTCTTAGATTATCCGATCTCGTTGGCATGTTCCTGTTCAAATTTTCGGCACTGTTGTTGCCTCTCTCGCATACTTTCTCGGTCATATGCACAAAGGCCGTCAATTTTCCCGCAATATCCACGCCGCTTTCGCGAATTCCTTGATGTCTATGCTCTCAATCCAGCTTGTTCTGGGAGCTTATCTGAAACTGCATCTATCCAAGGGAATAAATGGCAAAATTCGTCCCCTTATTGTCATTATACACGGGGTCTTCGGCAAAACGATGCCGCTTGTTAGCTGGATTCAAATGCTGTTTGGTGGCATCACTGCGTTGGGCTTCTGCCATGAAGATCATCTTGGCCAATGTCTTGCACATTTCATCATGGGAAGCGCGTTCATCGCGTATGGTATTCTCCTCACAATTCTTCTGCTGGTTG
Source organism: Byssoonygena ceratinophila (assembly GCA_001430925.1). Classification (NCBI taxonomy): domain Eukaryota; kingdom Fungi; phylum Ascomycota; class Eurotiomycetes; order Onygenales; family Onygenaceae; genus Byssoonygena; species Byssoonygena ceratinophila. The sequence continues at coordinate 52,115 of LJPH01004166.1, forward strand.
GACAAGTTTGGCTTCGCAGAACTGGCCGCAGCCAGGAATTTTTTGACTCGCTCGTCATCACTATTTGGGGTTGTATCAATACATTTACCGAGCATCGCTGGGGCCAGCCGTGGAGACACAATGATATGCAACATACGTCTATGGGAATCGTCTGGTGGTGCGCCGGTCTTCTAGGTCTTTGGCTCAGCAGAAGACGGAATGGAAGGCCAAGAAGAAACATCTTTCCAGCAGTTGTGATTCTTCTTACCGGCTATGCCATGTCATCTCATCCACAACACTTGCCAGTCAGTACGATGGTTCACACGGTCTTCGGCTACACGTTGATGGCAGCTGGAGCAGCAAGAATCGTGGAGATATGCTTTGTCTTGAAAGACCGAAGCGCCCTGAGCTATGATGGAACTGAAGCAAGCAGTTTCCAATTTATTACTCCATTCGTAAGTAGACATCCAATGCTTGCTTGACATTATCAGGGACTCACAACGTTTTTAGTTGCTCTACGCCTCGGGCTTCCTCTTCATGGGAGCGACTGAAGAACAGATGGAGCTCCTAGCAAATGCAGGCATCGATCATGTCTCTTACATCTTGATACTCTTCAGTTTCGCGTGTGTGATGTTCTTATGTAAGAGTGCCTTAGAACCTCATTGACCCCTGCAAATACTGACGGATTTTACAGTCATCAACATCCTCCTACACATCTATGGTGTTCACGCGTTCCCTGAGACCGCGAAATCCAGGAACACTCGAGTGGCAGTTACAATTCCCCAGCGTCCACCACCTCAGTATCGCTCTTCCACCTCCTTTGCCATGGAACGCTTTCAACAAGAGTCTCCGCAACTCAATGGACATTTTCGCGGACCCCAAGCTGAGCACATCAGGGATGCACAAGAATTCGAACTTGAGGGCTTGATTGAAGCTGCCAATAGGGGTCGTGACGAGGAGGATAGCCCTACCACATCCACGCCTCCACCCGTTCCTCCTAAGCCGGAGGTTTAAGCGATTGCAAGTAGGGGAATATTCCAGCCTTTTGAAAAGATGAAATTGGGAGGTGATGTGCATACGGTTTTCTAGGCTTCTTTCCATTTGGTTCACCATGAGTGTCTCCTCGGTTCTTCTACTGTTGTACATGCTTCATGTTTTCACAAGATACATTTTGTTATTAATTCTCTTCGTCTTCACTGCATATGGTGGGTGCTAGCGTGTAAAGTGAACAGAGAATACTCTCATAAGTCATAATTCCTCGAACTGATCGTGTATTCTCAAGTTATCGGAGTTAAGCTTCGCTGCCTTTAAGCTTTCAGCCCCTGACCAAACTGATGGGTCCGGGAGGCACAGCCAAGTGACGTCATCCCAGGCTTTAGCGCGCCGTGGGTCAATCCCACTGTCTCAATTGGAAAGGCGCTTATTCTGTATTCTATCTACGGAGTATTGAGATAGGCTATTTCATTGCAGTCTCTTTGCCCCAACCACCGCCTCCAGGAGTCATAATCACAACACGATCGTTGGCCTTCATCAACACCGTATTCTTCCCGCCTATATTTACACTCTTCTCCATACCGTTCTCAGAATCCTTCGTAATCCACAAGTTAAGCCCCGTCTGTCCATCTTCGCCGCCTTCAAGGCCGTACGGCCTATGGACTCTCCGTTCGGAAAGAATGGAGCATTGCAGGGGACACAGAAATTCAATCTCTCGAACGACGCCTTCGCCTCCCGGATGTTGACCTTTGCCACCGGAGCTCTCACGAAGGGAGAATTGGCGTAGAAACACCGGGTAGCGCTTCTCAAAGATTTCAGGGTCGGTTATGCGCGTATTGGTCATGTGGACGTGGACACCCGATTCCCCGTCCCAAGTTGGGCCCGCGCCGCTTCCGCCTGCGATGGTTTCGTAGTAGCCGAATCCTGGGATGGATTTGCCGCTTTCCGGATCGATACTGGAGTCTCTACCGAAAGTGAGGTTGTTGACGCAGCCTTGGGAGGCGGCACATGCCCGGAAAGCTTTGAAGACGACGTCAGTGATACGCTGAGAGGTTAAAACATTGCCCCCAACGACAGCAGCCGTCTTTGATGGGGCCAAGATGCTCTTCTCCGGGATGCGAATGTCGATTGGTGCTAAGCAGCCTTGATTTAAAGGGACGTCTAGATTGATCATGCAGCGGAGAGAGTAGATAATCGCGGAATGGGTAATGGCAATTGGTGCATTCCAGTTTCCGTATACCTCGGGGCCTGTACCTGCAAAGTCAAATATCGCAGAACCTTCGTCGCCGTCGATGGTGATCTTTAGCTTGATGGCAGAACCGTCGTCCATATAATCAACAGCTTCGAGCGGTATGCCCCGGAATCGTTTAAAAAGTGTTTTCAAAAGCTCACGGACGGCATTTTCCGCAGTAATCTGAATGGCATACATGTATCGTTGAACTATCTCGAGACTGTATTCCTTAATAAGTTTCTGAATCAAGGAGATACCGCGAGCATTGGCGGCAATCTGGGCCTTGAGATCCGAGATGTTGTCATTCAAGCATCGGGAGCCGGAACAGCCTTCATACTGACTTGGGTTATGAAAGAATAATTCGACCATACGCTCCTCGTTGAATACACCGTTGCTGACAATCTTTTCGCCTTCGATCGCGGCGCCCTCCTGCCAGAGTTCAGTGGACCTTGGAGGCATTGAGCCAGGGAGAATTCCACCTATATCGGCATGGTGACCACGCGAAGCGACGTAAAAGATTATCTGGTTTCCATCAGGCCTGTCAAATACCGGAGTAATAACAGTCACATCAGGAAGATGGGTACCACCGCAACCTGGGTGATTGGTGACCAAGACATCTCCGTCTTTGAGATTCCCGAGCCACTTCCTGTGTTGATAACGGACGGCAAATTGCATTGAGCCAAGATGGACGGGCACATGAGGAGCATTTGCGACTAAGCCGCCATCCGGTGAAAATAAAGCACACGAAAAATCAAGACGCTCTTTTATATTTGTAGATACAGAAGTTTTCTGCAAAGTATTGCCCATTTGTTCGGCAACAGACATGAACCTGTGCGAGAAAATAGATAGCCGAATGGGGTCAACTTCAGTGCCACTGGCAGGGCCACGATGGGCGTAGGGTTTCTCATCTTCAAGATCAATAAGGACGCAAGTGTCGAGAATATTTGCCGTGGCATTTGGGGCAACCACAATAGTCTGAGTCTCATCGATTATGATTGCTGGCCCATGAATACGGCTGTGCCTTCCAATATTGTTAAGTCGGTAAACTGGAGTTTCTATCTTCTGTTTTGAAACAGTATCAAAATAAACTCGGGCTATCTGCACCGGAGAAGACGTCACATCTTGTACTGAAGCCTCTTCAAGCTGCATAAGAGGGCTCATTTCTGTTCTCATATTTGAAGAGACAATAGTGCGTACTCGTATATCATCTACTAGAATCGGCCGCTCTGAAGTAAAACTGAATTCCCGTCGATGCCGGTCCTTGAACTGAGCAGCAAAATCCCACGATTCGGGTTTCAAAATCATGATACTAGCGTCTGAACCTTCGTATCTCATATTGAGATATGGTTCATGGCGGATTTGATCAATGCTAAATCCTTGCGCTGTAATATGAGCAACCGAGTCCGCCATCATGCGTTCGAGTCTCTCTTTGAGAAAGATTTGGGAAGAAAGGTATTCGGCTGAAACAGGTTCTTGAGATTCCTTTACGATTTCAGCAAGAGCAAGGCCATATGCGGATAGAATGGAAGAGTATTTGTGAATGATAATGCGAGAAATTCCCAGAGAAGCGGCAACAGAGCACGCATGTTGGCCACCAGCGCCACCAAAGCAAGCAAGGTGATGAAAGGATGTTTCAAAGCCCCGGGCCTCAGTGAGGTTGCGGATTGGTCGAGCCATAGACTCATCGGCGACTTTCAAGAACCCCAAGGCCACTTCTTCGGCAGTGAAAACTGCTAGGCCCTTACTGGCTTGTTCCAGATTTATTTGCCCGGTGATATCTTTGAATTTCTTTGCTGTAACCTCGAGATCAAGTGGCTCATCTTCGTTGGGACCGAGAATATGAGGGAAATGCTCAGGGAGCAACCTCCCTAAGAACAAGTTGGCATCTGTAACAGTGAGAGGTCCACCTTTGCGGTAACAAGCAGGACCGGGATGAGCACCAGCAGACTCGGGGCCGACATAGAACAGCCCATTGCGCCATGAAAGAATTGAACCACCCCCAGCAGCAACGGTATTGATGTCCAGTTGAGGTGATTGGATCGAAACACCCGCAACGGGGGCTTCAAAAACGTGATCAAAAGTACCATCAAATCGGGAGACGTCAGTCGATGTACCGCCCATATCAAAGCCGATTATTGGGGTGCGAGCCTTACGGTCCCAGCTTGTAGCAGCCATACCAACGACACCAGCAGCGGGACCAGAAAGAATTGCCTTCAAACCAGTGAAATTGCGGAAGTCAACTAATCCCCCATCCGACTGCATGAACTCAAAACGACAACCCTCCTGAGCATCAAGACCACCTTCAAAATTTGCAGAAATCGAATCGATATACGCCTTGATTACGGGTGTCAAGTACGCATCTGCTGCGGAGGACATGGCACGAGGAACAATCTTAATCATTGGCTGCAACTTTGAAGATAAAGCAACAGAGAAACCCATTGATTCCGCGAGCTCGCCGACTTGCCTCTCATGTATCGGGTATGCATAAGAGTGGACAAAGGCAACAGAGATTGAACGGTAACCACGGGTTTTCAATTGTTGCAGGATAGCCTTGACTTCTTCGAGGTTGACTTCTTTCACAACACGCAGCATTTCCCCAGTTATACCTTCCACGACTTTCGTCCCATTGAGGGCTTTGTCAAGTGAAAATTCGTGGCATGGAATAACACGTTCGTCGATCTCAACAACTTCTTCCGGAAGGACATCAGGTCTTTTAGCTGAAAGATCAAAGATCTTCGGGCGAGATTGGTTGCCGATTTTGAGAAGATTCTTGAAGCCCTTGGTGGTAAGGAAAACGGATTTGGAGCCTTTTCTTTCTAGCAAAGCATTTGTTGCGACTGTGGTGCCCATGCGCAAACATTTTACTCGATCAAGTTTCAAAGGTTGGCCACGAGGATGTGGTTCTCCGGTTGCAAGTTCAAGGATTTGTCGTACGCCTTCGGTGGGAGCATCTTGATAATGCGATGGGTTGACTGAGAGGAGCTTCAGAACGAGATCCGGTTTTCCAGGTACGATGGCATGAACGTCAGTAAAGGTGCCGCCACGGTCAATCGAAATGGTGATTTTCTCCTGTTTTGTAGCCATGTTAATGTAGGCAAGAAACTCTCTAGACATGCAATGCAGTTCATAACAGAAGTGGCCTGGGACCCACACAGCTATATATACAAGCTCGAATGTCCTACCACTTAAGGCTCATCGCGAATGACGGCATTGTAACTCAGTGGTCGACCTCGCAGCCCTTTCATGCGACATCTTCGTAGCCGAGACTGCGCCGCGTAGGATGGGAGCAAAGTCCCGTCAAGACCCAAATTAAAGAACAACAAAGTCTGATCCATTGCACTTGCATTCATGCCTCCATCTGATGCCCTGCTATCATCCTGCCAACTGTAGTCTGTGAGACGGGGTTGAGGGCTGACGTTGGGCCTCACGTGTCGGGATCCTCAGCCGAGAAACTTAAAACATCGGCCCGGAATCTGAGGCTCAATTTGGATCAGCCCGCGCCAGTCACGTTGTGGGATTGCGATTCTTGTGCGGCAGTTAGTTGCTCTGTGAATACGGAGTACTCTCTATGTTATTGGAAAAAGAAGCTGAAAAAAAATGAGAATACTGACTCAGCGGCTGAAACGCTGCACAAGTTGGACAATAATGGAGGAAATACGATATCAGTCTTCGGGAACGCTTCCCGGCCCAGGGTCTAACTAAATGGCTTGGCCAACGAACTGCAAATCAAGCCTCCTCGGACAAAAGTAGCAGCAAGTGATCTCAGCCTCGTTGAGCAGCATCTAATATCGGGGCGCACGAATGACAATAACCCTTTTAAATACTGCAGTATCTCCAATGAATCTGCGGAATGCTCATGAAACTTTTCCGTAACTAGTGGCCGGCTCTGCTCTACTTTGGTTGTAATCCTCACTGCGTGTGACGAGCACATTTTGCTAGACATACTGACAATTAGTTTCGCCTTTGCTACAAAGACAACATGCCCAAGCAAAACCAAAGACAGACTTCGGTGGACCAAAGCGATGACAAGCTAAATGGGAAACGGTCCATGGTAGCGTAAGGGCGCACGGACAACCTGATATCTCCGAATTGAAACTGATGTTAACAGCCCCATAGCTGCAATAGGTGCCGTGGCAAAAAAACGAAGTGTGCGGGCTCTCCGCCTTACCCTTGCGCGGCATGTGAAAGTGCTGGCGTTTCGTGCATCTATTCGGAGGTTGAAAAGAGGGTATATGTCCCCGTGAGGTACGAATATGCATGCTTAGGTATAGATATCGGTGGACATTACGTCTTATGTTATGCACAGCTATCTTCAAGATCTTAAGGCTTTAGCGGCGGGAAAATGTGTGTATATATGTCCTCGTGAAAAATGTCCAAAGAGACGCTGACCTAAACGATAGCGAAAGCATCATCGCCGAGTGATTCTTCAATCTATGCCAATTCCACTGCGAGCATCAATGGCATGCAGCTTCAGCAAGACGATGACTGGTGGTTCAAGGGTGCAAAAACCCTGTTCCTAGGTAGAGATGGCGATCACCGTATGTCTGCCATTTTCTCCTTGGTATGCACCTTCGGTCCAAGCCATTGACTTTGGAAGATTGTGTCGGAGCTTCATCATCAATCCATTTAGCCAAAAGGTTGAACCCGGCTTCGGCAAATCTAGCCTGGGATGTGCGACCCATGTATGATGCCAGCTCATGGATTCGCCGACCAGTGAGCCCAATCCTTCCACAGCTCCCACCGTATGATTTCGCCAAACGACTGTTCTGGACTCAGTATACCTATATCGGTACAATTTTCAGTTTCATTCAACCAGAGGAATTTCTGGAGAGGCTTGACGAGGTATATTGTCGGTCTCCAGACTTCTCAAGAAGAGATACGTGCCTTGCGTACTGCCAAGTCCTGCTGATATTCGCGTTTGGCCAAATGTACTCGGTTAACCAATGGTCTGGAAACGACGGGCCACCGGGCTTTATTTTTTTTCAGCATGCATTGCGGTTCCTTCCGGACATCCACGAAGAAGGCTCGATCCTTTTCGTGCAGGTTTTGAGCTATGTGGGTTATTACATGCAGAATCTCAACCGTCGCGATGCCGCATTTTTATATGTACGATTGAAAACGTTTTCACTCCACATTGCATTCAAACTGACACATCAGCAGGTTGGGCTGGCGATTCGCATGGCCATTTCTCTCGGGCTGCATCAGGAAGTTTCCGACCCAGAAATTGATGCTATGGAGCGGGAACGACGGAGACGAGCCTGGTGGTCCGTTTATAGTCTTGACAGGTAAATATCGCAGCCTTCACATGGAGCTTATCCTGGATCTAACGAATAATAGGATTCTTAGTGTGAAGTCCGGGAATCCTATTACCATATGCGATGAAGATATTGATGTCGCATGGCCCGGGTCCTCGGTGAGTTAACCGTTACTGAGCCCCGTAGGGAATCAACTCAACATTCTGACAGCCAAGAAGCCTGAATTAGGTGAGGCTCCGTGGCCGTCCATCGTTTTAGCGCATTATACCCAACTTTCTAGAATTCATGGAAGGATTGGAGAAGGTCTGGCAGGCTATGTCAAGAATTTCAACTTTTACTGACTTATCAAGCTAGAAATATATCGCAAGAAGCCTAGATCGGGTATGAGTCTTCTGACATCCGTTCAGGGTATCATGAACGAACTCTCCGGCTGGTTACGTAGAATCCCCGACCCGCTTAAAGTGAAATTTTCTACTTTGGATACACATATAAACAGGGAAGTGGTGTCAACGTTCCTCCATTTTTACTCCTGCATCAACATGTCGGCGCGGCCACTTGTTTTTTATATAATCCAAAGGCGACTCGAAGCTGAGGACCAAGGCTCCGCAACAGGTAGCTGGCAAGAAGGGCTTTCAAGGAATATTGTTGCCGTGATCGACAATTCAATTAATGCTGCCCGTGCGTGCGTGTATATCATGAACTCTGCCGCGAAGCATAATCTCATAGGTACGCCCCTTTCGCTTACTCTTTCTTTTCAAATACATCTAAAGCTGGAAAAGCTACATATGGCTATCTCGACGGAGAGTACGCATTTTCCGCCGCCCTTCTCCTTATTATGGTGAACGCCGCCTTTCCGTACAACGAATCCAACGCACGTGCGATGGACATGGCGCTCGGCGTCCTCTGGGATATGGCGGAGAAAGGCAACAGTTATCTTCGCTCGCGCCATTCTTTGTTACTTGAACTACAGGCCACAATAAAGCCGAGCAAAATCACAGTGGGAGCAGGTGCTCCAGCTGAGCTGTTAAACGGCACTAGCTCCCAGCGAAGTGGCAACCGGGTGCCACGGAATAACGAGATAGGTGAAGTGGAAATGTCGCTGAACGAACCCTCGTCTGGGCAACACAGCCACCCGTCTTACCTAGATATCACCTTTGACTTCAATATAAACGATGATCCTGGGCTCTGGGAAGAAGCCTTGGGCAATATAGACATTGACATGGACACGGGATGGATCGAAAATGCCCTGCGGAGAGAAGGGCATCCAGGGCCTTCAAGCCCCAGTTGAATGTTAATGACAATACAACTGTGTGGCTTTTATTGACTATGATTGATGACTTCCGAGCTGTTCTAAAATTTAGCAATTTACTTGTTTTCTTGGAGCACAGTTTGATTGAAATACAATGAAGTGACGATGCATTTAAATTAAGGCTGGGTAGTTTCCTACCATTCCCGGCAATTCAGTAACCCAGTAACCCAGCAAACTATGTAGACATCTGAAAATGATCCAAGAATCAAGATGAATGAGGAGTATGGCTGGCTCAAGCAAAAGATTATTCTCAGATATGCATTCAATTCATTTCAAAATTCAACTCTATGATAACATTTTCAATGAGGCCTTCCATCCAATTCTCTGCATGATATCCTTCAAACCAAAAACTTTTTATTAAATATTATTTATATTCGGGGTATCGGCGCATGTCTATAGCTTTTTTTTTTTCCTTCCTGAAATAAAGATCGTTCCAATTGCGCCAAAAATCCCTACTTGCAATGTTAGACCATCTCCAGGGGCTATGGATTGAGTAGATAGAATGGGCTTGCTTACCTGTAAACACTTTTTTTCTGATACACATCCATTGAATTGGACGAGGAAAGCTTCTCATCATCTTTGGAGCATCGAGAAGTACACAGCCCGGCTTTCGTTGATGAGTGGTTGCTTTGGTGCCTTCTTTTGCTTCTTCGTTTGCGATGACACGCTAGGCATGCTTGGAGAGGGGTTGGAGGCGCTGGTCCTTCTGCTGGTGTTGGCAGAGGATGGGGCGCTTCTGACAATAGCGTCGGGAGAAAGGCAGGAGTAGAACATCGTGAAGTCGGTAGCGTTGGCAGCCATTTTTGAAGTTTGGATCGGGTTGCGGTTGATAGAGTATGGAATGGATGCACTGGTTCTTTCGAGTCTATGTAACAATTAGCTTATGTCAGGAGTCGTTGTGCAGATGTTGTAGGCACTCACCACTGGCTTGGAAGATAGATTGATAGAGATTTGCGGGTTGAAGTATGCAATTGAGTCTGGTTTGAATTTGTCTAATAATCTGGTCAGAGGGAGGATCTTTGGGCCATATTTATATTCGACGGATCAGGCCCATGGCTGTGCAGTGAAGGCTCTAGAACCATCCTGTCATGATATCTTCCGAGCATCCAGGCCACACGACCCCCTGGCGATAGAATTGCAATGCCAGCCGCTTTGACTCAAGAGGACAAACGCCATCCAATCAATGGGTCAGATGGTGGGCGGTTGTTTGTCGTCAAATTGGCAACCATGGCGGGAATGACGTCGTTTGCCGCGTTAGACTTCCCGCCTGACTCAAATATAAACTCCCGACGCCAAGCGCTGGTCGGAATTGGCGTCTAGATTCGCGGTTACAGGGGTGGTGAGGGCCACTCTCAGGAACCGTGCGAGTAAATAATGCAGGCCTTGTGGATCAGCAAGGAAAAATTTTCAAAGCTACGATTATTGAACATGGGAGCTTGGCCAGAAGGCAGGAAGCATGCCACCGGCAGGGTGGCTGATTGAAGTCATCATTGTTATGCATCTATTTTTATTTCAACGAGCTTTCCTTTTGTATCCTTCTAAGCCACCATATCCCCTGCTCTGATGTTGGCGGGCTTGATGTAATTGAATTTTTTCTGAGTGGCAAAATCCTCCTCTCTCTCTGAACAGATCACAAGCTCCATAACGCAGCCCATTTTTGAAATAGTACCCACAAGCAACGAACAGTTGCCCTTCTAGATTGCAGCCCCTGTCCGACGATATCCATGCACACAACACACTGGAGCTCATCGCTCATTATCATTCGCAATCACTTCGGGAAAGAAGGGATGTAATGAGTATATCGGAGAAACGTTCCGCTCGCCGTCAAAGAGAAGAAAATTCTGAAGCGGTTGTTCACGGCCGCTTAACACGTTTATTGCATCTTGAGCCAAATGCCCTCCCAGAAATGCTGCCACTGGATTGATCTCGCTTCCAATATTTTGAAGAAAACTGCGTAGAAATTCGGCGGTCAGTGTGGAAGGGTCCAGTTTGAGTTCCAGATGCCGCTCATTTGATAAGACCGTAAAACGTTCCAAGTCCGTGCGCGAGAAGGTTGGATACGCTCCGCCGCTTTGTCGTTGAAAATCCCATAGAGCTCGAAGGCAGGTCAGAAGAGGCGTGACTTGTTTTCGTTTCCGCGAATTCCTCGTGTACTCCTCCGGTAAAGGTGAGGTATTTGCGAGAACAAGCGGTGTGTATGTTTCTCGCTTAGTTACCATTTCAATGGTCTTTTCATTTTCTACCTTGGTAGTTACTTGTAAAATCGTCCTCGTTTTTGTTTCGTTGGTACGCGAAGGCATATTTGATTTTTCGCGCTCAATTACGAAATCGTGTTTTATTAAGTCGGCGAAAATGAATCCGTAAAAGCCGTATAAACCAGCCATATATGACGGTCGGTTGGCAACCCGGCATGCCGCATTGACCGTCGAAAATGTGTCAAAATCGAGATCCGTGGCGATCGTGATATCAAAAGTTGCAAAGAACTCTGGCTGTTTCGTCTTCACACTCGAAGGATCGACCTGAAGAAGCACTCGTGGATTCAATTGTCGAATCTGTGACGCTGCAGCCTCGGCTCGCTAAAGCAAGAATCAGTCCTGTTTAAACCGAACGTAGAGTGCGTTCATACATTTTGACCTATTTTATCCTCGGAAATAAAGAACTGTGCACCCAAATCTTCTTCGCAAACAATACCATCATCAAGAATGGTGAGAGAGCCTATGCCTGCAAGTACGATGTTTTTTGCGATTTCGGTACCGAGACCTTTCAAAGTGATCAAAAGAATTTTTGCTGTTCGTATTCTTTGAGATTGGCCGCGTTAGAAAACATATGTTACTCTTTTAAGGGACTGCAGGAAATGTTTGTACTTTTCTTGGGCTTTTACACCCCAGAGCCGTATCTGACGGTCATAAAGGGCAATCTCGTCTGGTTTTGGCGGTTAGAAAATGAATGTTAGTTATGAGACCATGAAGACTCACCGGAACTAATGGAGTCCCCAGGTTGCGCCATTAGGTGATAATTATGGGAAAAGCAAACAAACAGCTTTCAGGCGACAGCCTTCAGAGCTTTGAATTTCCAAGTAGAAGAAAAATAAGTTAATGTCGAACGAAGAAGACGGTCGGGTAAATAGGCTTCAAAGCCACTTGAAAGATATGTCGCAATGCAGCTGAGAACTGAGATTATTCGCGTCTCAGAAACCTTTGACTATTGAAGTGTTGCTCTAAATTTGATAGAAGGCTGATAGCTAAATCCTGCTTGTCTACCAGAGAATTTGGATGCTGCAGTATCCTGCGGACCATAAAAAACAGGCAGCTGGTATTAGCTAAGTCTGCTTGGTTTGCCCTGGAGCCTTTGTCAAGGGCTGCTCTTTGTTGCTTTGCTGACAGCTATTGCGAACTTCTTTCAGTAAGATGGTTTTGATAAAGATGACAGGAGGTCAGTGAATGATCTCTTGGCGCACGACGTAGATAACGGTCATGTGACTTTGGTGGCTGGTGAGTGGGTCAGCCTTATCGCAAATTAGCGTGCCTCCTTAAGGTTTAGCGCTCTGGTCAAGTTGTGCTCCAATGACATAAGCAGAATCGATGCAACTGCGCAATTCCTCTAAGGCCACACAAGGTTGACGACATGCTCTCTTCCTTCTCCTTAGGCCTCTCCTCCACGGCGTTCTCTTCTATTCCCTGGCACTCTTTCAAGCACTCGTGTCTGCTTATGACTGCATTCTCAGTGTGGAAATTCTGCCATCTATCGCACTAAGGGACACCGTGCGTCGCATCGCCATCCACTACAGGCTGCTGCTGTTCATCCACACCTCCCAACCCCGCAAATACACCAGATACTATATGGGGACGATCTTTTAGACTCAGAGATTGCCATCTGATGGTTTTTATTTCAACAAGTGAGGCTACTTACTTCGTTGGAAATGGTATGTGCTGTTACTTGTACATACATTCGCAGATTCAATGAATCATTCAAGATGACTGCATCCCACATTAAAACTTGTCGGAGTCAAATGAATATTCCTTTGTTCACTGGTAGAGCTAATGTCTCTTTTATGTATACAGTCCGAAAACCATGATTACCCTCCGGCATCAAATGGTCGTCCAACTAGACCCCAGTTAACACCTTCTGGCCCAGCTCGGTTATATTTGGCGACTCAATTACGGCACCTCCGTGAACTCATAACATACCATGACGGGGATGGAGTACAGAGAGATCGTGCGTTGGATACTCTTAATCGTGAAGTAGAACAGTCTTATCCCGGCACAGCTGCGGCGAGATTGTTGGATTATCGTCGTAATCAAAGATCACTTGACGATCAGGCGGAACGCCGTGAGCGCCTACGACGTGCCATGCAACAGGCTTCGGATTACGTTGAAACAACTACTTTGGGCACTGGGTTAAGAAGATCGAGAGCAGGTCGAGAAGAAGAGCTAGCGATGGCGGGTGCGCGGAGGGCAGTTGAAACAAACGGTTTAAATGCGGTTCAATCAGCAGAGGAGCGATTGAGGGCGGCAAGCTCAACGAACGGCAGCTTATTGGATGACAGGAATGAACCTTCTGGCTTTACCTCCCATGGCCCTCCTTCCGAGAGGCAATCAAGCCGTCGGCGGAACAAAAGGGTGAAGCTCGAATCCGATGATAAACGAGAGGGTATCCGAGGTTTTAGCTATGGACATTATGGCCAAGTTGTTCCTGGAGCCCTGGATATGCACATTATTAGTTGCGACGGAGGAGCATATGGGATCAATGGTCGAACTTCGTGGCCAGAGAATATGTTACTCAACGACAGCTCCGTGTATAGCGCGAAAAGTGATAGGTGCAACATCGTCTTAAGACATCAAGGGCAGACACCATTCTGTTTAAAGAAGTTGGTTATCAAGGCTCCGAAATCTGGATTTGATGGGCCGTAAGTGTCGGGCATGAGTTCTGTCTAGTGTGAGCCCGAGTGCGTACTGACCGAGCTTCGCCGATCTAGGGCAGGTATTCGTGAGGGAATGGTCTTTGTGGCCATGGCATCCGATGAATTGCTCAGCCGCACTGCTCGCTATCATGTCATGTATTCTTGCCGGTTCTTGCGGCCGCCACTTCTTGAACATACCTGGCACGACAACGCTCAGCGATACCTCCGTGCTCTTCGAGCCTCACTTCAATCACCCGAACGTACCGTCCTTGTACATCCCGAACAATTTTCTTACCATCAGGAGAGCTTAGCTTCTGGAAACCAGAACCAGGCCTCTAGCCGACAATCATCGCCGGATTTTCGTATCACGTTGGAGCAAGATGATAAGTCAGACGACGGATCCGTATCGTATCAAAGTGCCGAGAATCTAGCAGCCGAAGCTGAAGGAGTATACGATGGCATCACCGAATTTCTATATCCGGTAGATTTTGAAACTGACAACAGTGATGAGGAAGTGAGTGATACGTCTAATCGTCTCCTTGACGATATCAGACGTCAGGTGCGGCAGCCAGCGGGCGCCGATTCTACTGGCGTTGGACTTAGGAACCGCCTACTACCTAATATTATCGCACCTGCGCTGGGATCAAACAACAATGCCCCCGAATCCACAGAGCCCCTACCAGCTACCGAAGAGAAAGTCCTTACCCCGCATGCGAGATTCTTCATCCAAAGAGACAAAAACGCCGTTAGCATCAAGTTCGACCCGCCCGTGTAAGTCAAGTCTTTTGTGTTTATTCGATCATGGGGAGATATATAAAATATTATTGCTGCTTGTTCTAACGAAAATGGCGCTATTAGGTCTGGACGATTCATTCTCGTTAAATTGTGGAGTCCATTTGGAAATGGCACAGTTGATGTTCAGAACATCACGGCGCATGGTTACGCAGGTCCTCGGTTTTTCCCCTCTTTACAATTTAGGTAGACCCTGGTGCATTCTTGGTTACCCCCGATTTCTTATCTGACATCCTTTTTGTTCTCTCTATGGTATTTTTCTGCTTTTTTCCCCGGCAATCTTCATTATTTGGTATGCCGAATTTACATGGCGACTTTTCTTTGGGCGTGTATGATGCTTTCATAAATGGTGGAATTCTGGGTGTACGGGAGTACACAGTGTTATGGGTTACACAGTGCTTTTCATATTTTTTTACCCTAGGATTATTTAGGGAGTGTGGTTCACTTGAGACGGGCCGTCAATGTAACGTAAAAAAGTATCATTAGAATTACATTTCTAAGTATGTACTCTTGTCTTTGTCAGGGTATGGCATGATGTGGCATTCGACCCTGGGAAAGAAGTACAAACTTGCTCATGACGTACGTAGCTCATATCCACCGCCGGAAACACATGTCTATCACAATGACAACTTTCTTTTTTTTTAAAGCTGATATCTGTAAGTCGGATTCAAATCTCCCAACAATTCCTTTTCTCGTTTTTGCTCAGGAGTGAGGTCTTCTTCGACTATTGTCACTGTGCCGGCTGCTTTATCACGGTTCTTGTTGCGGTAGACGAGGAGAGCGAAGTAGAAACAGCACATGACCGCGGCGAGCGCAAGGAAAGCGATACTTATGGTGTGGCCAGGGACGTAGTTTGGCTTATCTTTTTCCAAGAAGGAATAAGTTGCAATGATACCGCCAACTAAAAGGTAGGAAGATGTTAGAGGAGGACAACCGGTTTACAAGATAGCACATCATCACGAGAAACAATGGCTGTGGAGGTTGACTTACTATTGCCAAAGCCGATTTGCCATCCTGTGCCGATGCTACGACGCTTGTGCCCGCTCAGATTCATCGCGAACCAGCAAATAATGATAGGCATAGCGCTGTAGGCACCCATGGTGATCAAGAAAAGGGAGCCGTATTGGATGTTTCGGTTTTCTTTGCCGTGGATGTTTCGGACGACGGAAAAGCCGGTGATGGCCATGAGGATGGGGATAAGGGCGCATAGGAAACGGTGCCGAATGCGATCGGAGATGTAAGCTAGGATCATGGCAAAGACGAAGGCTGCAGCCCACGGGGGAATGGAATAGAGTTGTGTTTTGATTGCTAGGCGGAGAAGTCAGTGTGTTGAGAGGTCAAAAATGGGGGACACAGTTGTGCCAAATGCGAAAACGTACGGCTATATCCATAGGTCTTGATGATTGTGGGTGCGAAATACGCATAGCTGTAGGCGGGAACGATCATCCCAAAGTACATCATTCCACCGAGAAAGACCTTATCTATGAAATTGGTCAGTTTCCTCAGCATGAATGTTTGGGGATCATACAACTCACAGTCCTTAAGCACATCAATGATATCCCTCCAGGAAAGGGATATATGATGACCAGCACTTCCAACATCCTTTGCTAGCTTGGCTTGGATGAAGGTTCGCTCCTCGTCGGTCATCCATTTGACATCTTCTGGAAAGTCCGGGATCAAGAAAAACCATGCGAAAGCAAAGATACAGGTGATGAGGCCCTCAAGAATGAAGATCCATCGCCATCCATGATAACCCGATACACCGTCCATTTTGCCAATGGCGCTGGCAAGGAGGCCTCCAAACGCACCGGCTAAAGAGGTGGAGCTGAAGAAGAAAGTGAAGCGCTTTTGGGCTTCATCTCGCTTGTACCACATCCCCATTAGGTAAAAGCCTATTTAGATGAAGGAAAAAAAAGATAATTAGGTCTGCAGATGCTGGAGTAAGCACAGAAAGCATGCACTCACATCCGGGAAACATGCCAGTCTCGAAGAGACCCAATAAGAAGCGTGTAACTAGCAGGCCAGCATAATTTTGAACAAGGCCTTGGCATAGAGTGGTCAAGCCGAAAAGAAACATGCAAAGGGACACTGCAGGTGATATTGTTAGCTGTTATTGTCTTCGAACAAACTTTGAAAAGGATGGCTTACACCACACGTGCGGGCGGAGTTTCTTGAGGATGAGGTTTGACGGGATCTGTCGAATTCGTAAGTAAAGAGCGGAAGATGCGTAGCTAAGAAGAGAGTTGCAGTACTTCGAAAAGAACATATGGTATAAAGAAGATTGTCAGTGCGGTGTTGTACTGCGTTCCAGAGGTGATATTAAGGTCTTCACGCAAGCGAAAGATGACAGCATTGCTGATGTTGACACTGGACTGACGTTAGAAGTCTTGAACATTGATAGACTGAGGAATAACGCGTACCGATCCAAGAAAGCAAGAATGTATAGAATACATAGCACAGGGAGAATACGCATGTCAATCTTTGCCATCAGTCTTCGCTCCGTCGTGTTGACGAGCGTAGGGACAGTATCACTGCCATTGTCGATGGATGTGTCCGATGGCGCCTCGGCGTCCAGATCTGCGGTGGGAAGCCAATGTCAACAGAGTGTGTAGTGATAGGTAGACAAGCACGGCAAACGGCCTCACCTTTTTTGTCCATGTTGACTGAGGGAGTGGTGTCGCGAACTGAACGAGCCAGCACGTCTCCTTCACGCGTCGAAGGATAGAAGGAGAGAAGTGAGATGGGGCCGAGATGAGCTTGTACAGGACAAGGACTCAACGACCAAGGAGATCGGTACTTGTCACAAGCGCACGATCAAAGGAAAGGCTCTTCGCACAGAAGATCAAAAGAAAAAAAGAAAAAGAAAAGGCGGGGGGAATGGACCAAGATGGACGGGCTGGGGGGGTGAAGAGGCGTTAATAAGAGCGAACGACCAGCTCAGCGTCAAATCCGGCCATTCAAGAGCAGCCTGCCGATCTTGTCTGCTTTGGGTCACCACGAGAACGAGAGATCGCAAGTCCACATGTAATACTCCGTACAACACAGCAACATCCAAACAACACACAAACACTGCAGAA
Organism: Byssoonygena ceratinophila; assembly: GCA_001430925.1. Classification (NCBI taxonomy): domain Eukaryota; kingdom Fungi; phylum Ascomycota; class Eurotiomycetes; order Onygenales; family Onygenaceae; genus Byssoonygena; species Byssoonygena ceratinophila. Next base: position 69,651 of record LJPH01004166.1, read on the forward strand.
ACCACGAGCTCGCGGGGGGCCAGATCGCAATGTTTCAAAGGCCCGGCATCGCAATCTCCACAGCCATTCCATCCGTTATTGGGTTCCAAACTGGATCCTGGTTCCTCCAAGAGGTCCAGGGAAGAACGAGAATAGAATATAGCATCTTGCCAACAGGGTTCGGTGGGGAGAAAGGGGAGACCCCAGCTGGTCTGATTCCGCGATTTCTGGGGTTCAGAGTGGGACGAGATCGAATTCGAAGCGGTCTCGCGGTGTGAGAGCAAGACGGGAACTTTTGTCTCGCCACGCCCTGTACTGTACTTACTTTAGGAAGTCTGTACCAGCATTGGCGTAGTTACTGAGCTGGGTGATGCTGATTGCGATGCTGATGATGCTGCTGCTCGTGGTGCTGGTGCGATGCGCGACAGACTGTGGTTCGCAACATGACTTGCCGCGTAACACCAATACGGCGGCCATACAAAGCCACCAACCGACGCTGGGCAACTCTGCGCCCGGCTCTGTGGCCTGATTGGAGGCAGCTGGGATCAGTGTCGGATGTTTCGTGACGGGACAGCCACGAACCACGCCGCCGAACACTCAGGGTTGAGCCAAGAGCGGAGGGTTGCAACTTAGTTGGCAGTCAAGGCTTACTTCAACCTGGGATCATCAAGGGAAAAAATACAGCGGGAGGAGCAGGGTCCAGGACACCAGGGACAGACATGGGGGACGCCTGTCATGCAAACAACTAACTACTTCGTACTCCTTACCCAGCTCCGATTTGCTGATCCCCCGCCAGAATGCAGTTGTCCTCTCGGCAAGCCCGTCTCAGTTTCACCCGTCAATATCGACCGAAAATAAGGCTCGGGGCTAGACGGTTTGGGCAAGCTTCTAGAAGATCAAATTGCTTTTCGGACCTTTAAATCTGCACGTTAACTATATCTGAGTGGAACCCCCCCAAGGTTAAACTAAATACGCTGTGGACTGACCCTTTCTTGCAGCCAAGCCTGTTGATGATTCTCAACCATCAGACCGAGGGTGATCCCGTAGTCGGTTGCCATAATGGGATTCAAAGATATTCCCAAAAGAGATTTTCACCTGTTTATACCCGTAGAGTTGCAATGGTTTGCTGAGGGAGTACGGAGTACAGAGACGCAAAGTCCCTCAGTATCATCGACGCCCCAACATTGCTCTTATTCTAACCTTTATGAGCATGTGGCAGGTGTGAAAAGGTAACTAGTTTGCTGTGGGTATCATGAAGGACCCGACTTGGTAATTTCAACCTTCTGTTGAACCCTTGGCACGATTCCGGCCACTTCGCTGAGCAGTTCCTACAAACTCAACTCCCGCCGACCATCGCCCAGATACTCCGTACACATACGCACATCCAGAAGTTGAGATGGCGGACATTTCTTCTGGAATGCACCACGCTGTCCTTGTACAGGACTTTCACGGACCGGCCTGGCCCGACATCTCCGACATCTCCGCGCCTTGCTAGCAGCTCTTCCTACACGAGAGAACATCTGCAACGCGTATTCCTGACGGGGCCTTTCCTCCGGGCTATTTTTGACGTCAATGGACATCTGCTAGCTTGTCGTCCTGTGTGTCCCTGTGATGCTGAAGGAAGCAATTGAGTTTTTCTGCACAGAGCTCACCCCACTCTCTCCCCACAAAAGAAAGAATCTTCGAAGTCCGGTAGAAAAGTGTATCCTCCAGTCCGACTTTGTGGACAACGACATTGAACTCCAACTTTTACAAGCCACTTTATCCCCAGACCCAATTATATATGTAGCAACGGAATTTGGGTATCAACTGCTGCGACTATCGGAGCTTCATCGGCTTTCTACTTGCTCCAAATGGAGGGCGCCAGGAACGTTTGGGTTTTATTCTTAGCGGAAGTTACGATAATTCGATACGAGATCGACAAGGTAAATTCTCCCGTTTCCAAGAGTTCGATCCTTGCGAGAATTCATTCAATTCCTTGGTCAACTGTTTGGCTCGCCATGCAATTCTGGCGAGCACCGACTCATGTAATATCTTGAATACGATAGGAAAAGGCTGGCAAGGCCCGCAGATTCATCATAGATTGTTCCACGCAGAAACTGGAATAAGCTAGCAAGCAGCATTAGAACCATTAAAAAGACCAACAACCCATGAACTCCAAAATATATATAGAATGCCCATCTATACATTCATTATCAAATCACCACCATCATCGTTGTAAAAAAAAAGCACACACACACACACGAAAATTGGTTTCATTTTTCTTTGCCCGCTTGAACCACGAGAACACTCGCTCTCATACCATGCGCCTTTGCAGCTATTGATTCACCAAGGACCCCCAAAGCCTTACGAGCTTCCGAGCCAATCTCTCCAGACACTGAAGATGCAGAAAATCCGGGGTTCAACGCCGCGGCATGCATGACACTATTCCTGCCCACAACGACAATGTCGCCACGACTCTGGTTCGATTTGCCCACATCTAACTTTGCCGTCTGCAAAGTGGCGCTGACCACGTCAGTAGCCGTCGCATGTATTGTCTGGAAGACGACACGGGTAGAGAGCTCCGAAGGAAGAGAATCTCGAATCGTATTGAAAAATGCACAGTCAGCTTCTTTTTCTTCCGGCGCCACAACAAGGCGATGGGACACCGTTGGATTTTTGGGTGAACCCGTGGATGATTTGTCCTCATCCAAAACGACCCGAGCAATGGTCGCTGTGATGGTTGCATTTTTGGCGAGTTGGAGGACCAAGCGGAGAGCGACCTGATCATCAGGACCCCCAAAGTAGGGGAAGAAGATATGATGCCCATCCCCCATGGAGGGCATCATTGCCAAGTCATTTGTTTGATAGACGCTTCGCCCACTAATACTCCGTTTGAGGCACCCGGGTTTTGCCTGGGTCAAGGCAGGCCCACCAAAATCATTGTTCACCAGAATACCAACGTGGCTCTTGGCGTTCTTCAGAATATTGCAAATGAACGTGCTGTGCAGGCCAGTGGCAAACTTCTCGCTGTTATCATCGAGGAACGGAATCTGACGTTCGCTCATGCCGCCAGTTTCGCTCCATGGAATGAGAATGAAGTCCGAAGAAAAATCACGCGCTTTGTTGACCAAGGTTTCTGCATACGCATGTTCCGGAGCGATGACGACGGCACCAGAAACAGCAAGTTTGTTTAGCTGTCCAAAGGTGCGGAATGTATTCAAGATAGGATCGGTAAAGCTGTAGTCATGAACTTCCGAAACCTTCATGACGCTAGAATCACGATCCGTGAGCTCTACCAGCCGAACTCCGTGGACTTCAACTGGCTTTGTTTTATTCAGATTGGCGGGTTGACCAGTCTCCTTGCTGTCGTGGCTATGATGGGCCTTTGGATTTTCAACAGTCATTGTATCCTCAGCCCCCAGTAGGGAAATGAAGGTGAAGAGCCCCGGAAGATTATCAAGGCGAAGGTAAACCATAAGTTTCCTGATTGACAGGCCACTACCTTTTTTCTGGTCAAGATCCGAGTTTATACCACTGTGGTCGCTCTCAGAATCAAGGACATTTCCATCCCAGTCGATTTCCCCACGTCTCCACCGAGTCACTTTGGTTTGATACCAGTCAGGGTACAACCACAGCGTAAGAGGAGTAGTGGCAAAAGTCGTGATCAGCGCCATTACTACGAAAATAGTGAACGTGCGCTTGCTAAGAATTTCCGCCTGCAGCCCGATGTTCTAGTCTAATGTCAGTAGGTATCTATGTATTGAAATGAACAGACGACATACCAGGACAATAAGTTCAACCAGACCCTTGCAACTCATCAGTACACCAATGGTTGCACTCTCCCTCCAGAGCAAACCGGTGAGCCGAGAAGCCAGCATGCCACCTGCAACTTTAGCTGTAAAGGCGATGAAGACCACGGCAAACACATAGCCCCACACAATGCCGGAGTCGAGCAGGCCCACGTCGGTGTTGAGCCCGGAGAGTGCAAAATATAGGGGAAGAAACAGGGCGCCGATTACATCCTCAATTTTTTCAGTGAGTTTGATGGCAAACCCTCCGTCATGTGGACAAATGATTCCAACCAAAAAGCCACCAAAGATAGCATGCACACCGATCACTTGGGTAAAAAAGGCAGCAGCTAGGGCTAAAAGAAGCGTCAAAGCAACCACAGACTGATTAGGCCCATCGTGGAGACTACCCGTTCGTTTTAAATACCAGTGGAAAGCCGGGCGAACTGCATATATCAAGAATAGAGTAAAGCCAACGCAAGTTAGTAACACCCAAAGAGCAGTTAAACCCGTGTTTGCATTGACGAGGGCAACGCAAAGGGCGAGTAAGACCCAGCCGACAACGTCGTTACCAACTCCAGCGGAGAGAACAATAACTCCAACATTGGTGTTTAACAGTTCCAACTCAGTTAAGATACGGCAGAGTACAGGGAATGCCTAGGAATCAAGTAAGCGAAAAGTCCACTTTTACGGCGGGATGGAGGGGCATACTGTGATGGCCATAGCAATACCGATGAAGAGCATATAAGTACCAAACTTGATTGGTACCACGCCGTCATCACCCTGAAACTCGTGGTACAGCCCATATGCAATGGCGCAGCCCAATCCAAAGGGAAGAATCATTCCTGCGGCAGATACACTGACCGCAATTCTCCAATTGCTCGTCAAAGTCTTGATATTAGTTTCAACGCCAATCATGAAGAGGAACAACACCAATCCGAGATTGGCCACCAGATTGAGATTGGGAAGCGATTCTTGCGGAAAGATGGTTTCTCGAAAGCCAGGGATTCTGCCCATCACAGATGGACCGAGCAAAATTCCTCCGATAACTTCTGATATCACGCGGGGCTGTCGCATTTTGGATAACGGAAAATGCAAAAGGCGGCAGAAAATGACAATGATGCCAGCCTAGAGAAAAGAGCAAATTCAGTTAGTGAGCAGCGGCCTACCATCAATTCACTATGGTGGATTGCATACCTGGATGATAAACAGCGTGAGCGGGTTCTTCGGGTCATATTTAGACGGGTCCAGATGGTCGAAGATGCCACCTTGAGGAGTTGCTCTGTTTGTAGGTGTTGCAGAAGCTGCAGCTGCAGCTGCAGTGACCGTTTTGGTTACGACCGAGGCCATGATGAGCAGGCAGAGAGTACAGGCAGGTACCCTTCTCTCGATACCCAAGCTCAAGCAAAGCGACCCGTGTAGTTAATGTACCTACACTGTGACGTCGGCAGTGAGAAAAACTGATGAAATGGATAGAAATCCGAGAATCAAGAGGCTGGGAAGCTATGCCCTTTTCCCCCCTGTTGCCCGGGAGGAAGACCTCGAGGGAGAGAGGTCGAGGTGGTTGCCGTACTGGATATGTAGTTCGACGTTGCTGGGTGGCGTGCTGCCTGTGATCCCGTGGCCTGGTGGAGCCGCCCTCGCTAGTTAACTAGTTACCTACCATAGCAAAACCGTGCACTGGGCCAATCAACAGCCACAACCAACGCCAATGCCAACATCAAAGCTCCAACACGTCAAAAAGCGCTCAACATCTCGGCCATGTGGGCTCAGGTCCCAAGACTTCAGCCGTGGCAGTTTTGCTCTAGTGTGGGGAACAAACCGACTTTCTCTTTCATCTGACAGCGAGACGTCGAATGGATTCTCCATCTCAGTATAGTATGTTTGCCACAGTCTCTTGGATTAGCATGCTGAAGAACCTCATGACTATATATATGACCCGTTAGAGCCCAAGGCGTTTCGTATTCCTTGCTCAGTACATGTGCCTTTCTTTTTTCCCCGCGTCTCAATCCATCCGAACGAGTTCCTGTTAATAAATAATCTCTGGTCCAGCAGACTTCAGCCGCAGCTCAGACCGCAATGTTGATTCGACCGAAAGAAAGCCGAAACCCAAGGAGCAGGGCTCTTCCGGAATCATCATGCCTAATTATCCCAAAAATATATACAGATATCGTTAACCCACTGCAGAAACCTCAAAATCCCATAGATATATCAAGTTTGTTCAACAGCATTCCCCCAAGCCTTTTCGAACCCTGAGTCCTGTCGAGCATCAGCTGGCCCCGCCTCAGCAGAACTAGAAGTTCTTGTTGACGATGTTGGAAGCTCAACGATGCTCGCTTCACCGCCGGGTGGATCTTTCATGGCGACTAACCGACCTCCAGAAGCTATCCCAGAGTCAAGCATAGATATTGATGGGCTAAGGTCAAAATGGCTACTATATATAACCGCTGCAAAAGCTTCCAATTCACGGACTTCTCGCTCCATTATCGACAAGTACTCATTGGGCGGATTGGCTCCATTGCCTATCACATGTGCTTGGCGAGATATCACTGCTAGAATGGACGCGAGCTTCGCTTTCGGTGCTGAAGCTCCAGCGATGGGTATCATGGTGGCGGTGGAGGAAAATGGCGGGGATTGTTCTCGCTTTTGAGCCTGCGGAACGCTTTTGAATGCTTCTGCCGCGCATTTGGTATCGATGAGGTAGGAAAACGCTTCGTTGTTCAGAAGAGAGAAAACATGCGTGAATGATGGGGAGTCGATTAAGTCGGAGGTTTCATCGAGTAAATGTCTGAGGGTTGCAGCGCTTTGGGGAGACGCTTCTGTTGCAGAGAGGACGCCTGACTCCCTCAGGACGTACTCTTCTTCTTCCTGAGGTGGCATGAGATATGGGAGCCATTTCCGTACTCTGTATACGTCAGTTGATAATATTAACAAGCTGAAAATTTTCAAACCCATACCGTCTCTCCCCACTCGTAGTTCCCTCCACTCTTTTTCGAACGGCAAGCGTCAACTCTGAAAGCCGGGCATGGGTCAAATCCTCCCTCGGATTCATCGCTCCGAAGACATCCTTGACAGCGGCTTCAACTTCACTCATCAAATCTTTCCAGCCACGGTGCAATAGCCACCAGCTAAACGTCAGATACCGTCTATTGGTTTCAAAGTCGTTTCCAAATGCATTTTCAGGGTGATCATCGTCCTCAAGGCTGATTGTAGATGGGTTTTGCGGAGGGGATGCAAGTGCCACGACACTTGAAAGGTAATTTCGTCGACCAAGTAAATTGAGTTGGATGCGCGTCAAGAGCGTCAGGAGTGAGAGTGTATATAGAAGTGTGAATGATCGCGTCAAGGCTAACAGAGTCAGAACATAGTTTCCTGTAGTAGCTGTCCACAGTAGTCGCTCACAATTGATCTTCAGATCAGTCCATAATTGAGTCCGGGATCTTGCTTTCTGCCCTTGCTCTCCCAAGGCACTATTCACAATTTGGCTTGCATGGATATAATTGTCACTCCTCGAGCTCGCGACGTCATCTTCTATCATGCTTGGAGGCCCAGAGCTCATTTCGGACCCTTGCAACTCGCTGGCACTGAGTTTGGCCAATCTAGCGGCACGTTTCAATTGAAGCTCATTGGTCAACTCCTCCACGGGAAGGGCGCCGAGGATGTTTTCTGTAGCCGTTGGAAGAAGGGCAAGAACCGTGAAGGTGCAATCGCTTTGGTTTTGCTCAAACCGGCGACGGAGACTATATCCCATTGACATTATTAGCCTTCAACTTTGCTTCGTGAGCGGGTAGGGCAAAACGGCAGGTATTCACTTCTCTCGAGCTATTCTCTCGCTACTCATCCGTTCACTTGCTTCCGATATTTTGGAGAAGACATATTGCGTGGCCAAGTATCCAACTCCCACAACGCCGGCCCCGATGGCGAAGCCTTTGCGGTGCTGTCGCAGCCAGCGCCTTGTTGCGCTGATCATTTCGTAAGGGGAGACGTGGGATTTTGGCTTGTGAGGTTATGATGATGTAGATATCATAATAAAACTAAACGAAATAAATCAACAGTAGTGCATGTAAAGCTCCTGCGTAACTGACGCGAGCAGGACAATTCTAAAGCTCGGCAACCAGAGGACGTTGATCTTCAGACGGATTCAATCTAGAGTTGAAACTTGAAGCTCATCTGCAACCAGGACGACCTCGGCTATCTTTGTCAGCAGTGGCTAGTGGGGAATGATAAAGCTAGCAAACCACTAGCCACACTTTGCATTGAGCTCGGGACGGCCAATCCGGAGGCCCCAGCGCTCCGTCACATCGTCATCTTCTTTGCTTCCGCCATCACAAGATCTGCTGCACAACTTGACCAAGGGACCGGCGAACTCCGCTCAAAATAAATTATATGTCACTCGTACTCCGTACTCCGTACCCTATAGACCTTTTTTCGGGTTCACTGCGATAATTCTCACTTAGCCATACAAGTCGGAACAGCTCTTTGTCAAATCACAGCTCCCACCGCTCTGAAACCGTGACTTTTCTCGTTGTCTGACCTGGACACAGGGATGCTGCTCATTGCGACGACCTACATAGATGGCCGCAATCCTAGCTCACAAGACTGAAGAAAGTCTAAAATGCAGATAAATGGAGGGGCGGAAAGTCTTACTCAGCCCAGAACCAAGGCACATACGGCTATCCCCACCAAATTCAACATCAAAAATAGCAGTGTGGTGTGTGAAACGCAAGACCGACCGGAGAGGGTTGACCCTACCCTTGGAAACTCTTTGGAAACGATGCGATCTTGCCACCCCGCGTGAACCAGATATAATCTTTCCACCCTACAAGACCTTCTGACCCAGCTGGTCCCGCAACGCCGCTGGGTCAAAATATTTCTTCGCATAGCATCTATCTTCAGCATTGAAAAGAAACAAATATTTCCAAATGGATCCGCGAAAACCTCCGGAACACATCATCGAAGTGTTCGCCGACCCCGCGTCTGTGAAAGACGTCCTCAAAGGTAACCCCGGATTTTCCATCATGACATAATTATCTGCGCCGCGGAACCACAAAATGGGGGTCGTTCTCTCTGCAGATTCGGCTCTGCAAAAGCCCGCCAGGCATCAATGAAAAAAGACTTCAGTGAAGCTAACCGCCGCTGTGTGTCTCAGGCATCCTCCACACCATCTTCTTCCACCGATATTTTCCCTGCGTTCGCCCCGACACATTTGACGTTCTTGACTTGACACTACCCGCTATCGACGATGTCGAACTAGAAACCCTGATTGACTCTCGCGTAAACACCCTCATCCGACAACATCTCTCTTCCACCTCCAACTCACCAAACGGTGGTGTCCGTGGTCGCATAGCTGTACAGTTCTTTGAGAAGAAGCGGAGGAAAGCCGGGCTTTGGTTTGGTGGACTTGCTGGAAAAAATGAAGAAGAAGTATGTTGGGAGATATGGACGGTGAACGTGACAATAGCTACACCGAGAACTGAATCAGGTTCGTACAGTGCTGTGGGAGAGCCAGGACATTCTGAATACCTTTCTTTTCTGTATACATGTCTAACAGGGCTTTACAGATCGGGCCAAGGTGCGCAAAGCCATGGAGAAGATGTTGCGAAAGGCCGCTTTCAAAATACTTGCCATTGCCAACCAAGGCAAGGATCATATTCCCCCTATCACAACGAGTGATGCGAATCCGTTTCCGTATCAAATCGTGTTAAATCCTAAAGTAGACAATTGGAGCAACAGGCTTGGGCTTTATTAATTGATACCCGTTTTTATTTTGTCTGGCTATCACGCTTGATATTTGAGCGAGAAAAATGCAATAATCCCAATTGTACAAGGGCGACGCTCGACCGAAACCCAAAACGAAGTGTCAGCCATGTGCTACGCTATCCCAGTGGGTAAGAACGTCATATCGATTTGCATGATAAACGGGAAATTCGACAGAAAAGGAATTATACACAATTCACGAAACAAACCCCAACGACCAACCCTTCTAATACATCAGAACTCATCAAAATTGGAGGCACGCAACGCCTCACCGACGACTCGCACATACCCAACCACCGCAATTTCAACTCTCCTAACGAAATTCGTGCGCCACACGACAGTGGCCAAGCCATTAGGCCCACGGACATAGCGAAGCCTTTGGCGGGATAACAGAAATTGGAGACTTCAACCTCTTCAAACACCAATTCCTGTCATCGGTTGGAAACCTAAGTGGAGTGCTCCTTGGTCGCCTGATCCGCCTGCGAACGCAGATTGGAGGAGGTGGAGCCGCTCTGGAAGTAGCGGGAGAAGACAGGCTGGAGGAAGGAACCGAAGAGAATTTGGGCACCCCTATTTCAATTATCAGACTTTGGTTGCACATTAATGGCACAGGCCATAAGCTTACCGGGTTTGTGGAAGAGCCATCCACAGGATGAGGACAAATTTGAAAATGTAGTAGAAGGCTATAATCTTGTTAAAACCAATAGCAAATCGATAGCTTGTCAAATTGAGACGTACGGAACCAGTAAGCAGCGCTAATAGCACTCTCCATAACGGTTAGGAAGGCATAGACCACCCAGTACTATTTTCTGTGATCAGCTTTACGGTCACGGATAATTGTCGATTCAAAATAGGAGTATAAGTACTAACAGTGAGCCACTTAAACCGTTTGTTAGTAAATTTGCCATGTGAAAAGGGGGCACTGCGACTTACTTGGGTATCATCAATTTTGCTTGCTGTAAACAGTGCATTGAGCGAGTAATATCCAGGAATCAAGAAACCAGCGAAGTTAACCAGAAATTCTCCTGCGATATTGAAGAAAACTAAAAAGAAGTAGACTCCAGCAAGGCCCAAAAACGCATAAACCTTTGGAATCGAGGTTTGTCTTTCGAGGTTGTTGAGGACAGGATACTTCGAGAGCTATAGTGATATACGTCAGCGCCTGCGCACGAAAGGAAAGAAAGTCCAACCCAGAGCCGAATTTGGATTTGCTGTCTTTCAGAGGAGCTCAAATAGCTAAAGCGACCAAGGTCTGCGGGTAGAGAAAGATGTTAGGGGTTATAAAGACCAACCTCCTTGTCAATCTGAGCAATCTGATGCTGCGCGCGGTCCTGGAACGACATGATGGTTGAGGTCCGGGGTTGCTAACGATTCCCGTCAAAAAGAAAACGATCCAAAAGGGGCAGGGTCCGATAGAGGATAAGGATCAACAGCTTGTATGGCGATGTAAGCAACCGAAAGATGTTGTCTGGAGGTGAGCTTGGAGGTTGAGGGAAGTTGGTGTGTTTTGAGAAAGCAGGGAGAATCGGGGAAACAAGACGTAATTGCCAATTTCGCCAATATTCACCTTGGATACTGCCCAGTCCGGTGTGTGCCGTGGTCTGCTGTACCGTAATTTACACGTGAGTGTATCATGTGGCGCCCGCTGTGCCCAGCCAATCAACATTGTCCAAAGTGTCCTTTGTGTGGCTGGTGACCGCAAGCGGACCAAGCCAGTACTGCTGGCACACACCGCCCTGCCAGCTACCGAGTCAGGTCCCGTGACTCCACCGGCTAAACCAAAAACAACTGCGGCGTTTCCCCATCAACAAACAGTTGTTTACAGGCTGTGAAGAGGCTGCATCTCAACGTCAGTTGGTCGACTTTGCAACGACGACATCGAGGATCGGAAGCTAACTGCTGAGCTCTATGGTATTCTTTATCGATTTGTCGCTCTCTGACGTAATTATCCTTACCGCAGCGTCTCGGCGCCTGCAGCCGGCGTTGTCTCGAAAGTGAGAAGATTTTGGATACAAACAACGTATCAACCTGGGAAAGCGGCGCCCACAAAAGCGGACATTTTGAATAGTTAACACAAGCAATTGCGAATCTTTCGTTTAGAAATGCCACCTGATACGGGTAAGGTCCAAGGAATTGGTTGATGAGTCGTGCCCTACTGTGGCGGATCAGCTGGGGGTTTGACTGACAACGATTGATGCAGGAAGAGACTCCTTCCCGGTCAAGAGAGGCCAGAAGCGAACACGAAGCCGCCAAAGCACAATAGAGCCAGGACGATCACGATCAAATACTGCAGCATCCAAATTCAGTCGTCGACCTAGGTCCCGTGGATCCACCGCAAGCATCCAGTCATGTAGCACACAATATATGCCTGAGCAACAAGCACCTGAGGGTTATGAACCATCTATGCGGGCCCAGTTTTCATTTTCGCAGCCGGTCTATCATGGAAATCCTGAAGAGATGATAATGCGGTTTGGCGACCAGCTTGCAAATTCGAATGCTGGCACTCTGCTTGACCCTGCCTTGCAAGAAAACCATAACTCTGTTAAGCCTCGAATAGATGTCCACTATCAAAGCCATGAGATTCATGTGCACAGTGTCGCCGCACATGGGCTGCCCCCGGAGTTGTCCCATCATGACATGGCGGGGGAAATGCATGCACCTCATTTTCCGAATTTGTTTGAAGGTGTAGAAAATCAAATTCCCGACCATATCCTTGATGAACATGAGGGCTCTGAGCAAGGACCCCGCAAGAAAAGAGGAACTAGTTCGTCAATTGCCAACGACAATGAGTTAAGGAGGCTTCTTCGGCAATATGATGGATACACTCTCCCCCAAATGGCCGCAGAAGTTCAAAAGCACGAGGGAGCTGGCGGCAAATCAGAGAAAGTCAAGCAGGTGTTTGCCATGATTTGGTAGGTGACCCTATGTGAGGTCAATTACTTTCAACTGATGATTATCCAGGCTGCGAGAAAACTGCCGTAAGAGCACTGGATCGGTTCGCAGGGACCGGGTATATTGTTTCTATGCTGAACAGTGTGGGACCGAGCGTGTTTCCGTGTTGAACCCAGCATCTTTTGGCAAACTAGTTCGCATCATATTTCCCAATGTACAAACTCGACGACTCGGTGTTCGAGGAGAATCAAAGTACCATTATGTGGACCTGTCAATCATAGAATCAGAACCAAAGCCTGATATGGATGCCAAAGATGATGTGGATGAGACTACGGCAAATCCCGGGGAAAATCACCAGGAGAGTCACATCAATGAGGAAAGGTATGAAATTTATTTTTTAACTTGAGTATTCCTAGTCCTAATATTGAATGTTCTAGCACAACCTCTGGTCAGAGTCACATGGAGACAACAAAGACGCGACATTCAAACGCGTCTCACCTCCTGCACACCCAGACAGGTTCACCTCTTCATCCTAACTGTCGATGCCACTCATCCTATACTCTACAACCTGGTCCTATTTCAGACGTTGATTTCTCAGCCATGACAGCCCAAGAGAAGCTTCATCTGATTCTCCATTTGGAATTTGCGGAGGAGTCCCCTATCGTTGATAATGAGACTCTACGATTGCCAAGTATCCACACTTACTTGCCTCCGGGATCGGATTCTGACGTCGCAGGTGCTCTTATGGCTCTCTATCGATCTCATTGCATCTCTGTGATTGATAGCTTCAGGTTCTGCAAAGAGAAGAATCTCTTTCGGCACATCTCTGCATTTCAAGGCACTCTTACTGTTCCCGTTCATAAGCTTCTAATTCATCCTGATATCGCGACATGGATTGAAGAATGCGACTGGCTCATGTACCAGAAGATGGTAGCATTCATCGCTCCATTAACCACTCAAGTCATCCCAGAACCTGTTGTGAAGGCCTTCACCTCAATTTCTAAACGTCTCGTCCCTCACATTGAAGATACATTCAAATCGCAACCCGACCACGTATCATCTGCGCGTCTTGTCCCCGCTCGTCTATTTTGCCACCTTGTGAAGCGAATGCTAGAAGTGAACCAATCTGCGAATTCTGCGGCTGCCTGGCTTTGCCATATCGAAAACCGAACCAAAATGTGGGAGGAGTTCCATTCGTTTCTGAATATAACAGACATGATATGCAAAGCAAGGATCCCACGGTGCTCATTGAAAGGAATCGTTAATATCTTTAAGGAACGTGTCAAGACGCTATTGAGTCCTCTTGATTCGCCTCCACCCGAAGTCGAACTGTATGATCAAGACCTGGGATTCCAAAAGTTCACTTACTCCACTACTGAGGGCCGTGAGTACACGAACTTTCCGGATCGATGGATTTCATTTATCTTAGAGCTCCAAGATATCTTCCCAGGTCACGCTCCACAGTGCATAATAGACAAGGCAGATGCTCTATGGACCGCTATTCTTCACCGGTTCACGCTTGAAGGTGCTGAGAGTTTCAGCGCTTGGTGGATGACGAAGGTCTTTTTCATGGAAATGATACAGTGGCAAGCTGAAAAAGGAGGATTTATGCAATATACTCCGAAAACTATACGCCAGTTGTTAGCGCCTTCTGGATCGACCGCAGGCCCAGCAAACGTGACGGACTCTGAACAGACGGACCTTCATCTAAACTCTCCGGCTGAGGACAATGGCGAGAACATGACGGCGACCGATGACTCGGAGGTGATGATCGGGCGACGTAGTCTAAATAACGATGATAGCGCTATCGCTTTGGACGATGACTCTATGCTCCTTTCCGGAAGCAAATACGCAGACATGACCATTTCAGACCCGGCTGATGCTGAAGGGGATGTGATCGTCGTTTAACGTGCCTCTCGCGGAAACGATCAATTACTGAGGTTGCGGCTGCCTGTTTATTTTGCGTTTTGTTGCTGCTTTAGAATTTTGCCCTATGGTTATGTCTTGTCACACATCTTTGACATAACTGTGCCACGGAGTTACGCGAGACGGCTCACAATCTCTTGTCGACACGCCCATTTGATGCCCTCTTTTTCCCGCCATCTTTATTCGATGCTCGCACTGCATTGGTCTATGCAATCCTGCCATCTACGTGGCCCTGATGCCCCATTCGGTATCTCGATTTTTGTTTCCTGTTGGATAGCCATTTTTTGGCTTCACCAAATATTGGAGTACTGTCCCCAATTGGATGTGCGTCCGTATGGATTACCTGCGCATATTTAACTCAAGGGCAACCTTTGTTGGTCCCAACCATACCAACCATTGGCTACCACGGTTTTACCCAAGTTGAATTGGGCTTTTGGCTTAAAGTGCTTTCACCGTCCATATTCGTACTCTGTATCATTCCTGAAACACATATCTACCCTCCCACTCCTCGTTAATGACTTCTACACGGCCCCGTCGGAACATTCTGTTTTCAATTCCCTTTATCCTTCTCCACTTGACGCTGTTTCATGCTCTCCAGATAATCCTTGTTATCAATGCCTTTTGGGTTTAAGGCTCTGTTTACTCTCAAGCCACATACTCTCTGTTTAATGTATCAGTCCAATGGAATGTGCTTTCATATGTATGGTGTTACTGGCGAGTGATTGGTGCTTTTTGGCAGTGATGGACATGCCTGTTTCTTTTTCTGTCTTGCTTTCTCTTCTCTTGTTTCCACTTTTTCTTCGTCTTCCCCTTTGATTTTGATTCTTCTTCACTTTGCTTCTTTACATCCCTGCAGTGAATAAAAATTGGCAAGAAAAGGAGTTGATTGCGGTTGGGTACCATGTCTTTTCTTTTTCCTTTTCTTTGACGGTCCAGTCTGGGTCCGTCTTTTCCTTATGCAAATTGATTTCATTATGTTATGATAATGGCCATGTCTTTGATGAGGTCGATTTTCGTATAATATGTTAGAGTCATCATGGACCACGCACTTAGCAATGATATCTGGTTATAATCTATATTCATGCCCTATTAAAGATAAAGTACGGAGTAAACTTGACGGATATGATGTCGAACCATCCTGGGCAATACACCGTCCTCAAATTGACGATAGCCTGTACACTACGTACGACGTTAAAGGTATTGTAAAAGGCCGTCACTGGGTCTTCTTCTCCGTTTCTCGAATTCTTCGGCGCCTGTTGGCTCCAACGCCGGAGGCCTTGACAACGACGCCCAAATTCCAAAGAACCCATAGAGACCCAATTAAAATGACACCAATAGTACCAAATTCAATCTGCTTGGCTTGGTTTTCCATGAATTTAACACCATCACTGATTTGTAACACGGGAACCTGAATTGTCTCAACTAGCCTCAAGTCTTCACCCTCCGGGCTGCTCGTTCCTGACGCGGGTGATGGATGTAATTGATAGAAGAACGTTCTCGGCCCAAATAAATCATCCCAGCCCAAATTCACCCGATCAAATGGGTTGCGGCCCAATTTACTCTGGTCCTCGGATTCGCATGCCCAGAAGACAATAGGCCAGGGCATGGAGACATTCTGGTAACCCGATTTGGATGGGTGGAGATAGCGAAGGTGCAACGGGATAGTACTTGTCCAGTCGCCCGGCTCATTGGTTTTGGAGTGCTGAGTTCCATATGACTCTGGTGTTGCTAGCTCCACGAGGAGCTGTGAGCCCCAGCTTCGAGTTATCCAGTCCGGGCTCTCGAGATCGGTTTCTCCGGCTATGTGATGGAGAGATCGAATGTTGTGCGATTGAAGGAAAGGGAGATCTGTAGTGGAAAGTTGGTATTTGTCTGCGAATAAATATGATGGTAAAGTTATATAAGTGTACAATCCACAGGTCGTGTCTGACGGAGTAGGGGGTACCGAGAGCGCAGGTCGAGGAAATAGGAGACGAAGAGTGGGATGGAGGCCAGCGGACGAAGTTAACTCTGCCTTATATATCGAGGAGCTTGGTAGAGGGTGGTGGCGAGAGGGGAAGGAAAAGAGAGTCGGTTCTAGGTTAACATCATCAGTGTACCGTCGTGCAAAGAAATTCTCGAGATCGACATACTTAGCTCTTGGTCTCGGCCAACCACAGCCAAAAAACCGCCAACCCTAATTTCTTCGGGTTCGAATGATTGTTGTGGTGCCAAAATACCGACATCAATCTTGTCTTTGCTGGGATTGTGGTTGTAAATGATGTCTTTCCATCCGCCTTTCTCGACCGGCTTAGACCAATATACAGTGACAGCAAACGAATTCTGCACGCGATCGTAATCTATATCGAGGGTATCTGCGAAACGAATCAAGGAGGCGCTATCTTGGCATGTCGTATCCTGCTTTGGGCATATTGCTTCCTGTATGTATGAAACAAGTGACTCAAGCGTAGGTAGGAGCTGGTAGGACCGGAGGGATGGTAATGCGCCCGACTTGATTGCGTCAATTGAAGGTATAAAAGAAGCCTAATAAAAGAGTGGTTAGTTACCAGTTCAAGGACCTCCAGGAGAAAGGATCATACTTCCGGGTGAGAGCAGGTCAGGCTTGTGCCGAAAGCCTTCTTTAGCAAAGGGCACAAGAGCTGACTACCTCAGAAGCTAGTCAGCCATGAACAGTAATCACAAAGCCTGAGCCCAAACGTACGATCGATTTGTACTCAGGGTTGAGAAGTTGACATGCAAACCCGGAGATAGTCTGCTTGTAAATGGCGTGATGGCGGGGAACGGGTGCTCCGACACCCATCGAATATGCAACTCAGCACATTGCCTTAGAACTTGCTGGAACTGGTTCTGTTGTTAGAGTCTGATCACCGTTCGCAAAACAAGCCCAAATACCTCGTGTGGGAGCTCCCGGAATCCAAAGTCTAACCTCTCCTCGCGAGCCCCGTGCAAGGATCGAATTGACAGGGAACGAGAAGCGAATTGAGCCTGCTCAGGATTAAAATCACCCTCGGCGTCGTGAATAAAAGTGATCCTTCTTTTCATTTTTTCGATCAGTATCCAACGGTGGCCCAATGGTTAAGCAACTGAAGCTGTCGCGATCGAAGAGCGTAGTGCAACATGCAAACACGACAAACATAGCAAATAACCGCTAGCTAACTAGCTAACTCGTGGATAGGTGCAGGGAAGATGACGTCATGGTGCAAACACACTGGCTTTGGACTAAACGGGAGTTGATGTTAGGAATTGTCGTGATGGTGAGTCTGGTTTGTGGCAGACCTAGTTATAGTTGACAGGCCACCAAGCTTCATCAATCTAGTTATACAGATTGCGGGTTGTTCCTATGCTGCAGGATTGTCATTGATATCTTTCAGCTAGGAGAACGACACCAAGATTAGCAGTATAGCCTTCTTTCTTGGAGATAATACAGCCGCATCATGTACCAAATCTCTATCTACTAATTACTAGATACGGATACTGATAGAAGAGCTAGAAGACCAACAAGAAAGCCCATTTATACAAATGAGGTAAAATAAGAAAATGGAACACCATAGAAGGGAAAGAATATTTTCATATCAAACACACCAGAGAACCATTAAACCATCACCCAAACACCTTAACATGCATCCCTTGAGGTTTAATCTTGCCAAAAGCAAAAGAAAAAGTATTAACTGAACCAATTTTGTTTTCTCTTTAAAGAATTTCCCTTAGTTTTGTCTTTTGTGCTGCTGTCAGGCTGGTGGGGAATTTCACTTTGACTTGGACGATGAAATTGCCGCGTTGGCCGGGCTCCTTTGGTTTCGGCATGCCCTGTTGTGGAAATGTTTCTTCGTAGCCAGGTTGTGTAGGTCCGGTACCAGAAACACGGAGCTGTTTCCCATCGATGGTTGTCACGGTCTGGCTCCAACCAGTAAGTGCTTCTTTGAGGCTGATCTCGACAGTTGTAACCAGGTCGTCTCCAACACGCTTCAGCCAGGCATGTTCTTTCTAATAGCAAAATGTTAGCATATCTAACGATCCACAGATAAAAACATCATCGACCCGGTAAAACTTACCTCTTGAATGATGAAATGAAGATCTTGTGTCCCTCCTTCTTCCTGGTCTCCTACCCCCTTGAACTTGATCTTACTTCCCGCCTTCAAACCGGGTTTGATATCGAACTCAAGAATCTTGTCCTCCACACTCCTTTTTCCCGTTCTTTCATCGAAGGTCTTTCTCTTGATCTTCATCTTCTTGTGTACTCCTTTAAAAAGATCCTCCAACGACACCGGCAGTTGCTTTTCCACAGTCGTGACTTCCGGCGTAGGCGGTCGTCTCCCGTCAGCCGCAGCTCTGAATCGAGGCTGTCCACCGCCTGAGGATCGGAATCCACCACCACCACCACCTCCTCCTCCCAGGCCATTGAAAAGTGAGAAGATATCGATATCGGGGCCTTCGCTACCAAAGCCGCCTGAGCGGGCAAAGCCGGAAAATATATCCTCTGGGTCGCTAAATTTGAATCCTCCAGGACCGCCAGAGGTCGAAAAGTGGAACGTTCTTGGACCACCACCACCACCGGGCATTCCGCCGAATCCCTGGAATCCACCAGGCATTCCTTCAAAGGGCATCCCACCTGGACCTCCGGAAGGAGGGGGAGCCTCGGCGCCGCCGCGAAGTAGAAATTCTAAGCCATATTGATCGTAGACCTTGCGTTTCTCGGGGTCGGAAAGGACTTCGTATGCTTGGGATACCTCTATCCTGTTGGTTAGCAAAAGGTTGAAAATGTTCAGCGAGATCGCTTTCCCCCATGGGATAGGAGAGGAGGCACTAACCTTTAAATTTCTCTGATGCTTGGGGATTGTCTCTGTTCTTATCCGGATGCCACTTCAATGCTTGCTTCCTGGAGGTTGCACTGTTAGCAACATAGCCATTACAACAGAAATCACTAGAGTATCGTACGTACTTGTAGGCTTTTTTGATTTCATCTTGAGAGGCATTTGGTTGAACTGCCAGAGAATCATAGAGTTTGGTTTCAGCAACCATGGCTGTTTAGTGGTCCTGAGCACCAATAACAGGAATACAGTTGAAGTCTCTCAGGAATAATGTTGTCAGTTCTCTCAAGATCAGACGATAGCAGAATGATTGACTTGGTCAGTGTGTTCAGTCAGTGTCAAATGAGTTCTACTGAGCAGTCAGTTGGTGAACTGAGGGGAGTTATTAAGGTTTGGTGATGTCAGCGCTCGTGTGAGCAGAAAGCAAACACTTTTTCTCTTCTGGATTGCTGTAATTGGGAGTATGTTTGGGTGCATAGATGCTATGAATGTGAGGACAAGCAGGAGGATGGTTGATTGCCTTAAGGAAGATGGCCATGGTGACGTGACTCCACAAGTGGCCCAGTGACCGCCGAAGCCATCGAACATTCGCGAAGCTTCTAGATTGAAGAACACGGAAAATCCCCATCCATTTGTGTACGAACTGAGAAATGATGACGAGCACATGAGCCCAAATAGGCTGTGGCATCTACAGCTTTTACAGTATCTCGAGTGGCTGCTGTTGATCTACACACTACAATGCTACCTATGAAAGAACCATATTTGAGTGGCTTATATGTGATGTGCCAGGCATGCCGCATACACCACCAGCAGCAACGAACAACCTTGAGACTGCCTGGACAGCCTACCAACTGCAGTAATCAGGTATATGCTAAGGTGATTTCATACTGTGTGAAGGCATCGTGCCATTCCAAAATTCAACAGCCTATTTAGTAACAATGGATACAACGTCCTCGTCAGCAACAGCATGCCCCAGACCGACTCTCTGAGGCACATGCATCGCGCTCTGCCCCCAAACGAGGGCATACTTGAACGTTTCTTTAATTGAACGATGGACTTGGTCACAGACATCTTCAATAGTCGCATTGCTCCTGACGATGAGCGCCTCGGAGAAGTCAGGCTCAATTCCCTTTCTAGATTCCTGTCAGCCAAACCCCATTTCCACGGTTTCATGCACACAGCAAAGCCACCTACCGCTTGGTGTATATTCGGATCAACTGCAACTCTTCCCAACATCGGTCAACGACATCCATGACACCCAGATCTAGTTCACAGCTCATGACGCAAGTGTTGGGTTCTCTGGCTAATTTATCCAGAAAATCGATGCTCACGCTGTCTATCTTGTTATAGACATATAAGCTGTGGAGATGTCAGCCTCTTCCTCGCTGCCAGTTTCAATTGAAATATTTACCACTTAATGTACTTCCTGTGGTCCTTCATGATAACATCTATAAAATCATCGACGGTAGCTAATGAAGGGTCAGCCAATTGCCGTTTATCTTGTAAGAGATTCGTGACCAACCATTTTCATCTCGCACAAGGACCTCGCAATTTAAATATTTATAATCTCGTAGAATGTTGTAAAGCATCTTCTCATCTAAATTCTTGGGAGGCGTTTGGAAGGTAATCTTCATCCCTCCAGCTTTCTTCACCTTTAGGTAAATGTTTCTATAAAATTGTGTTAACGACAAACGCAGAATATAGTATGAGCAATGCAGACTTACGGGGGTTCACGGTTCAACCGAATTCCCACAGCCTCCAATTCAGCCTCCAGGAGTGCCCTCTGTTCAGCGCGCTTCGTCGCATCAAGAATCATCAAAATCAAATCACTGGTCTGCCCATCCGTCAACATTCAGGCTAGCAAAGACGATCAACACCCAATAACTTACTTTTGCAGCAGAGATGACCTGTCTGCCTCGTCCTTTACCCTCAGCTGCCCCTTCGATAATTCCAGGAAGATCGAGCACTTGAATCTCCGCCCCTCCATACTCAAGCACGCCCGGAATGGCTGTAAGGGTCGTGAAAGAGTATGCCGCAACTTCACTCTTCGTTTTCGTGATTTTTGATAAAAATGTCGATTTGCCGACTGATGGAAATCCCACTAGAGAGATTCTTGCATCTCCGCTCTTACTGACATCGAAGCCTGTGCCACCGCCAGACCCGGCAGCAGAAGTGGGTTCGAGCAGTTGTGCACGCAGTCTCGCAAGTTTTCTGTAAAAGTAGTCATCCGTCAGAACAGCTTCAAAACTGCACAAAGCATCCCCGCATTCACGGTTAAACACTTGGAATAGTGATCCATAGATTTTGATTTCTCAATACTATTCCATTCGCGAGAGCAATAATCAATCTGCCTCGCCTCGGACCCATGCGTGGCAAGAGTCTCGAAAGCGAGTGATCCGACAATACGTACCCCTTTAAAAGACCAAGATGGTATTCTACAAAAGGTCAATATGCCATCATGTTGCCCGCAGGGTGCGGGAGAGTCAAAAACCCAGCGTCACGCACCAGTCGCCTTGTTCTCTGCGGCTTCAGTCAGCGCCAATTCCTTATTCTTCACGTGGAGTCAGAGCACACACTTTGGGTCCTCTTCATCTCCTCCTCGATCCTAGCGAAATCAAGCCATATTAGGAATTTTGGTGGTTGAGACGTCTTCATCAGATGGAGGGTCTCACTCCTTGATCTTATCCGTGATGTTCACCATTTTGTAAAAACGAGGTCACAAAGACCACAACCCAATCCTTGAATCAACTGAATATACAGAAAAATCTGCTTCGCACTGCTTTGTACTGCTGCAGTGAACGAAAAGGAATATAATCAACAGGTCAGCCCTCAAACCAATTCCCATCTGATCAAGCATTGGCCCAGGGCTGGTTACGTAAGCGGAAGCTCCTATCAATCTTCCGTCTTTCAGTTCAAAAGCTGCGATCAAGCAAGGCTCATGAGAGAATTCAGATCCTCAACGTTTTTAAGGCTCATACTGCCGACTCTAATATGGCATCCACAGATACGATACCGTCCGCTTCAGCGATGGCCCCAGCGGACACTCCTGTTGCTGTCGCTACTTCCGAGAATGACGCGCCGACAACCTCCGCCCTCGTCAAGCAGTCTGACACCATCGACACCCTAGAAGACACAGAAAAGAAAACCAAACGGATAATCCGTCGCAAACGACGACCGGCTCGCGTTCAAATTGACCCAGCAACAATAAAATCTGAACCGCCTCCTCAAACCGGTACAATCTACAACATCTGGTATAACAAATGGTCCGGTGGCGACCGCGAAGACAAATATCTATCCAAACACAAAGCGCCTTCGCGATGCTGCATAGCTACCGACAGCGGATACACACGCGCCGATAGAGTGACTGGATCTTTTTTCTGCTTATATTTTGCGCGAGGTGTCTGTCCCAAGGGCCACGAGTGCGAGTACCTCCATCGTTTGCCAGGCATACATGATCTTTTCAACCCCAACGTCGACTGCTTTGGCCGGGACAAATTCAGCGACTACAGAGATGATATGGGTGGTGTTGGCGCCTTTATGAGACAAAACAGAACACTGTACGTGGGAAGAATACACGTTACCGACGACATTGAAGAGGTCGTCGCCAGACATTTCTCGGAATGGGGCCAGATCGACCGAATCCGAGTTCTGAATAATCGAGGAGTCGCGTTCGTAACGTACACGAACGAAGCGAACTCCCAATTTGCCAAGGAATCTATGGCGCATCAAAGTTTGGATCATAACGAGATTCTGAACGTGCGTTGGGCCACTGTTGATCCCAATCCGGCAGCACAGAAGCGCGAGGCACAGCGGATCGATGAGCAAGCAGCAGAAGCTATCCGAAGAGCCCTCCCTGCCGATTTTGTCGCTGAATTAGAAGGAAGAGACCCAGAAGCAAGGAAGAGGAAGAAGATTGAAGGAGGCTTTGGGTTACAGGGATACGAGCCCCCTGATGAAGTTTGGTACGCTCGGAGCAGGGAGCTTGAGCAAGCGGCGGAGACCGGGCAGCTTGAAGCTCCCGAACAGCCATATTTGATCGAGGATGCGCCTGCTACCCATCACTCGTCTACTGGTGTGGATTATACGGCAGGCAGTGGCGGAGGTATTCTTTCCGGCGTGACGCTGTCAGCGCTCCAGGAATATGGCGGATCTAATATGACAATACAAGCTCCTACTCAACAAAATAATGGACCTCTTGTAGCTTACGGTAGCGATGATGAAAGCGATTAATGTTTCGAACAATGTATGATAGACTCTTATACCTAGCTATGCTAACTGAACTTGAAATATATCATCAGTCAAGCTGGCCATCACCAATCCATCATAGTTCTCAACATATTCATCCATATGCGGAGGGTAAAATCCCACTTCCTACTTACAAATCGCGCGCACTTGATCAGGAACCTCAAAAATTCATAAAATTCATCAAATAATCATCCCTCATTTCCGAACCGTCAAATCATAATAGACACAACTACCGTTGCGATAGTTGTAGATAAAGGCATTTCGGTAACGTTCAATTCCATCAGGCTCCTTGCTTTCGGCGGCAAGTTCAGAGAGCAAGTTGAATAAATCTGTCAAGTACTTTCTTTCCACCAGCGGAACACTTTGAATGACAGCGCGCCATGCATCGGTATCACCCAGACGGGTGTCGCGAATGGCCTCCAGAACGTCGTCGCGGATATCAATAGCGGCGATGGGACCGTTCAGTGCTTTATTGGCTGTCTCGCGTGCTCGAAGTATTGCTAAGTAAAAGACGGCCATTGTTAGCATTCCAAACAAAACCCGAAAAGTATTTACAACTTAACATACCAGACTCGACGATATTCTGCCGATTGCTTTTCTTGCTTTTGTGTGTTGGCGCGATGATTCTGACGTCCATGTCTCCCTCCCTGTTCATAATAGCTGAATCCGGGGGCCCTTGTTTGGACAATTTAGAAGCCTCCGCATTCTCTTTATGGTTTCGATTGCGAATCTCAATCCGAAGCCAAGCAACGAGGTCGCCACATCTAACATCAAATTCTTCTTTTCTCATGAGGCTTTTGATTTTCAAACCCCGGTCCAAACTGTCTTGTTTAACAATGACCACCCAGCTGTGATTATCGTCTTTGTATCGCGTGAGTAATTCTTCCAGCGAGCCCGCATCGACCGCCAATTCTGCACTGATATCGTTTGCCCAAAGATCGGATAAAATTTCGAGAGCGAGTGTACGAAGGACCGTATTATCGAAGCTAGCTACGAGGACATCACACTAAAGGATGATTAGCGCTGTCAGGCGAAAGGACGTCTATGTGCTTACCTTGCGTTTCCGCCAGATCCCACTCAATTCAGAAAAGTGTTTTGAAGAGCTTTTAGTCCTGCCTTTAACAAGGTTCGCCATAGATGCAGTAAGTTTATCGAAACTGAGATAGAATCCCACAGCATGGCATTGGCCTCGTGATGAGAGAATCTTCGGTCGAAATTCTTGAATCAAGCTATCATATCGACCGCCGGCTGCAAAGACATCCTTCCTCCTGGTATCGAAGATACATTGGAACAGGATGCTGCCATCGTAAAATTTGTTGTTGACACTGCTTAAAGGACTAATGTAAATCTTACGTCTAACCCGATATTTCTTCAGGTAGGCGATAACAGCGTTTAAACGAGCGAAGATAGGGGTCAGCTTGTCGACAAACTCGGTGTCTTCCATGATCAAACGAAGTCGCTTCAAAGTCTTTTCCGGTGCATCTGTATTCTGTTTAATAGAAGCTCCAGAACAGAAAGATTAGGGTGTTTCTTACCTCTGAAATCAAATCGTGCTAAATCATCAATGGATGTTGACGTTACTCCAATAGTAGGAGCGCGCAATTCGGTTCGAATCTTTTGCATGGTCCAATGCCCGACATTGAGCTTGCTTATTACCTCTTTCACCAGCGGTCTTTGTTTTGCGTTAATGCGGCAGAAAGAAAGGATGGTATCCAAGAGGTCGGAATGATTGAGATAATAGCACATCTGCGCTGACCTCAAAGACGGAAATTCGTCAAGGACTTCGTCCAAAACCTTTATTGCTTCCGCTTCTTTCAGAGCGAGGTCAAGTGTATTGTGTGACACAATATCGAAGTCAACTTCATGATGTGCACGTGGCTGTCCACCATGAAGAGCTTCTCTAAACACGGTACCGAAAGAGAACATTTTCTCAATTGAAGGATGCTGTCGTGAGACCGAACGAGCATTTGGAAGTGTTAGGTCAAACGGGAGTTGAACTTGGTTGCCATCAGGATCCAGTAGCTTAACAACTCCAGGGCCATAATGATCTGAGCGAGGGAATAGAGTCTGTCTTGTAGTTTCGACTGCTCCGTGTTTCCGAAATATCGCCATCAGCTGATCCTTTACAGCACCCTGTAGTATCAGCTCCTGAACAGGGGGAGACTCTCGTGAATCGATTTCCCAAGCTAAATCTTCAAATTTGTTGGACGGCTGCGAGAATATTGCAGAGAGAATCTTCTTGTAATCTGCAGAATTGGGATCCGAAAGCAGGCCCATTACAGCTTTCCGAAACATTTCTTCTTCGACCTGTAGTGGAATTTTCCCACTTTGTAGAATATCGACTGCAGCTGGTCGCTCACTTGGACGGTGGTTGATGAGTGACTCGATGATCTGGCCCTGGACAATCTTCTCTGGCAGGTCGAAGGTCTCAGGAAGCACGTGGTCCTTCTGCCTAATTTGTTGGAGAGTGTGGGCTCTCTCCATGCCGGTATTGAGAGGATGACACATCTCAAAGAATATGATTCCGAGGGAAAACATCTGGTCAAATAGCGATAAGTTTTCGGGTTGGAACGGATTAGAAGAAAAGTAAATTCATGTTAAGAACTTACATCCACTTTCTCATTGTACTGACCCTCTGCGGCGGATTTCATTTCAGGGGCCACATAGTAGGTCGTACCGATACTTCGCGTAAAGCTCTCGCCAATATCTGCGGCTGCTGAGGATGATTGCACGGCTATTGAAAACTGACCACGAGTTGCCAGGCCAAAATCTCCAATCCGAGGATTATTCGTGACATCCAAGAAAATGTTATCCGGCTTCAGGTCCCTATGGATGATACCATGTGTATGAATGTGATTCAGGCCATCCAAAATCTGCCGAAAGAGCCTCCAAGACGCATCAATGTTCTCATGCAGACCATCCCGAATCAGGTCACGAAGAGTCTAATACTGTTAAACCATGATTTTTGGAAAGCAGAAGACTCGTTATAACTTACATGCTTTTCACAGTACTCCATCTGGATGTACAGAGTAGAAGTAATTGGATTCGAATTTCCAGAACCAACTAACCGAAGTTTGCCTCCTTCTTCGCCTGTAAGTGATTGTGTCGGCTCATCCTCGTCATCTTCATCGTCTTCATCAGCTTCATCATCTTCACCAAAGGTGTCATTTGAAGCAGTTTGGGTCTCTTGGTGTTCATCACCTCCAGGAGGTTGCTCATCACTGTCATATCCAAATTCAATCTTAGGGTATCCCTTCGAACTCATAAAATCGAGCCCACTAGTGCTATAACCAAATTCGATGTCGGGATGGGATAGTTCATGGTCAGTAGATTCAACGGCATCATCTTCGATACCAAAATAATTCTCTTCCAGCCATGCTGTATAATATCGTACAACATAGGGATGGTTCAACCTAGAAAGCAGCATTATTTCCGAAAGAGTATCTTTCAATGCCGCAGAGGACCTGTGGGATATCTTTTTAACAGCATAGAAGCGGCCATCAAGTTTGTTTCTTGCCTTGACAACCTGGCCAAATCCGCCTCGGCCTAAACGGCCAACTTCGTCAAAGTCATGCTCATAGCGCGAAAAAGTGGGCATCACCCCCTGTGAATCGCTTCTTGTACGTCTAGTCAGAGGGGCTGAATTTGACGCGGTTGCCGGCATTATCAAAGGGGCATCGACTCGGAAAAATTCAAACGGATGAATTTGGAAAGCTGTTGGTCGCTTTTTAGGCTCTGCTTGGAAAAATTCGCGTAACATATCTTGAAGCGGCTGGGAGAGGTCCAAGGATGTAATGAGTGAATTCGCGGATGTATACCGTTCCAGGATATCTTTTCCAAATCCCATTTGAAGAAAGACTATGCCCAGATCCCATACATCAGATTTGATACTCGGTTTCGTACCTTCTTGCATCAGCTCCGGGGGCAGCCAAAATGTAGATTTTGCAGTGTCAAGGGCCCTTTTTGCGCTAGATGGCAATGGCAGCGCTTCCTCAATGCTACCCAGCAGCTTCACTATAGTAGCACCGCTTGAGTTTCGGAAGAGAAGAACGCGCGCACAATGAATATTACCGTGAACAATTCTATGACGGTGATAGAATTCAAGCCCCTCGACGAGCTGAATCATCCAAGCCTTCACATTTTCTGCTGGCAGAGTACCGACCATATCAAGTAGTTCTGATAGTGACCCCTTGTTTGCATATTCAAAAAGCGCAGAGACATGCCAAGTATTGTCCTCAGAGGTGTACGGGTCAAGTGGGCTGTATATCTTGTATCCGATGAAATCGACAAGATTTTGATGTCGAAGAGACTTGAGAACTTCTAATTTTTCTTCACTACATCGTATCCGCTGTCGAATGTCCGAGATTTTCGCATCCTTTTCGCGGATAAAGATTTCCTTAAGAACAAGGAACGGAACGCGGGGTGGGCTTCCGGGAAGAAGGGGTTTGACAGTAAATGTCTCTTTGTGGTGAGTATGACTGATCAAAGTTCTCCCATGAACGGACTTGAAAGTAACCTGACGGCCCTCGCTGTCGACAATGGTCATAAAACTATCGAAGCTAACAGTCGCGTGATTATCCTCGTTCCCTTCCAAATTCTCGATGTCTTCCTGCATTGACTTGCTCTTTCGGCGGTGATTTTGCTCCTTCTCACGTTGCCTGATCTTGATCTGGTTTTTGAAAGCTGCTTCATATTCCTTTTCTTCTTCCTTTGTAGCTTCCTGCTGCTTTCTTAGTTCTTCATCTTTTAAGCGTTCAGCTTCCTGAAGCGCCGCTGTCTCATGGGCCATTCGCTCCTCTTCTAGACTTTGACCCCCTTCGGACCGTGCGCGCATGGCAGCAGCATCTTCCAAAATATCTTGTATCGACACCGCCAACTCATAGATCATTTCATTTCCCAGAAGCTCGCCAGGCTTAGTGGTAACCACGTGCTGGATGCGAAATTTCGCGTCACCCCGCAAATCATCGATCCACTCCAAAATAAGGTTCGGTTTTGTCTTGGGATACGTCGCTGGGAGCTCAACAAGTAGGTCTACGCCCACTTCAGGATTGGACGATGATTTCAAATGTAATTTGAAAGAGATATCGGAGCATTGCTGTGGCAGCAAAACACACGTATAATTAGAGAGGAATGCTCTGGCGGGGCTGGAAGGATAGAGTAAAAGGACGGAAAAGACGAGTGCATGAACTTACTTTCCATGCAGACTGTCGAGTTTCTACATATTCAAACCCATCCGCATAGATCGAGCGCAAGGCCTCGGCCTCGTTCACATGGATTTCCCGGTAGTTTGTAACTGTGGCAGACGAAGAAGCTGCAGGGCCAGCATCTGAAACCGGTTGGAGACTTTTCTTTTCAGCTGCTAGGTGGCTGTTCTTCCTGTTGCCTTTCTTCTGTTTAGCTGGCATTGTGACAGTTTGACTTGTGGAAGAGGTAGGCAGGGGAATGGAGAAAGATTGAAACTGTTGCTGAGAGAGAAGAAAGCAACAGAAAGGGCAGCCGAAGCTGCAGCCCTCTATCTTAACATGATGGGACGACAGGTGCCATGGCAACACAAAAAGGGAGGTGAGGACAGGAATACACTTGTGTGGACTGGAGCTCAGACGAAACCCTTGCTGGTCACTGTGAACTGATGGCAGAACTGATAAGGCGGTGGGGCCAAAGTGAATGGCTCGGAACAACAATTCACCGCATCTCCATGGGCCACAGCCATACTGAGCTGCTGGCAAGTCAACAACAGTTGTCTCTACACTGGCCTTGGCTTCAGAGAAGCACAGTTTATATCTACAGTTCACAAGCATGCACCATTCAAATTTGGATCCTAGTGGCTTGTTTCCTGGTGACTGACTGGATTTGAGTGGGAGAGTGGCTTCTGGAGTGAGGAGCCCTGGAAGATTCAGATTCGGTTCACTTTCGTCAGATGTCAATCACTCAATCAATCACTTTCGTCTCACTTCAAAAGGTATGTGTTGTGGCCATGTGAGATTCACTGCAAAGGGACAACACTAGAATATACAGTAGGCATGATCATTATGTCCATGAGGTTTCAGTTCAATTATCACTGTGTTGAAACTCCCTTTATGCAGTGATAAGAGGCAATGGAAGCCCATAGGCATGCCAAAAGCTCTAGTCAATACAGAGTACTGCCTAACATACACATTGATCTGACTGCCCTCATCTTCATCAACCCAATCTTCCTCCTCATCTTGATGTCGTCGTCTCGGGCCCCAGCACATGTAATCATGTGGTGTGCCTTAAAGAGGCAAGAGTTGGGCACAGATGCTTGGCACCCAAAGTGGCTTAGTGCAGTGAAGCTGCCAATTGCCAGAGAGTTTAGTAAATGGGGCATCAAAGACCTCGCAGCGTAAACAAACGTGGTCCCCTTCGTGAGGATGGCGGTAGCACCACCACAATTGAATGCTGTCAATAAATAGTTGTCTTTCAGACGCGTCTTTCCTTATTTAACTACAGTTTGAATTTAGTTTAGTGCCAAATGACCTCTTAGAAGGCCTCAAAAAACTCGATATGCTGGGATGGTTAGCAGGCGCTGGGCGCGGGGAAGGCGTCGGTAAGTTCGCAGAATTGCCATTTCACGGACGCATTTTTTCACAGTCGATTCTTATTGCTAAGTGATATCTGTTCTAGATGCTCCCGAAACCCCTGCCCCTGTATTCGCCTACAAGGCTTTCAAAAGCGCTGTCTTGGGTACTCCCGCCGAAGTCGATGAAGATCGGGAGCTTACCATCCCAATCAAATCATTGAGTAACACCTATCAACGAAGCGATGGACTTATAAAAAAACTTGAGAAAGCCAAACACGAGGAGAAGAAAAACTTCCAGCCCCGGGATCCGGTGCTGCTCCCAAAAGAGCCAACGAACGCGATGCCTTCCCCAGCGAAGAGTATCCTTCTTACGCCCGGAGCGGGGACCTCGAAAAGAAAGACGGTATCATTTGGTGAAGGCGTTGTTGATAACGAGCGTAAACGATCTCCTACCGAAGTGAGCCCAAAGAAAGATCCGCTTTTGGGAAACATCAGTCGACAATGGCCTGCTCCAACCTCGGAATTATCAAAAAGAAATCGAAGCAAATTGTCCCAGTCTCTATTCAACGCACAGGAAAATAAACGTATCAACGATGATGAGCTTTTCAATATTGTGGAGGAAAAGAAAGTTGTGCCCATTGAAAAGGCGGTACAAGCTGTCACGCAGTCTCCTCAAGACCCAATGGAGGAAACCGAAGATGACGCTACAACAAATCTTAATGAACCCCACTCGGAGTCAGGGAAATACTGGAAAGCAGAATACGAGAGTTACAGAACCAAATCGGACCGCGAAATCAAGAAGCTCCTCGAGTACCGGGCACTTACAAAGTCATTCGCAAGGAAAAAAGACGAGCAAGTCATCCGTCTGACAGATAAACTTAGGCAGGAAGAAGAGAAGCTCAAAGATATGGAGCGTTGCCTCGCCGAGCTGGCCGCTGGAATGGCTGACAAAATAAATACCGGAGAGCCGAAGAATGAAGATATGGTGAAGGAGCTTTCGCAGCAAACAGCATTGACTTTGAAACATAAGCACAAAGCTGCCGGTCTACGGAAGAGCCTTGAACGCCACGGGGTTTTGAAAAGCGACGAGAGCTCTCCTGACGGTGA